>LUGF01020413.1:48798-59451 GCA_001625245.1 Calycopis cecrops
TAATTGGATTTGAATAGCTATAGTTTGTGCGCTGTAGCATGGTGCGGATGACAGTTTCAGGAACGTTTCGATTCACACTTTAAAATTGCCGTAATTTAAAAGTTACAACTTATTATTTCATATGTGAACATTACATCACTTCTTATCTGTAGTAAATTAAATTAAACCCAACCAAACTTTTTTAGACTTCAAATGAAAATTAATTGAAAAAAAATTATGCTAATTCTTATGCGTATAATGTAACGCTATAGTGATGGGATGAACTGCCACTATGGATAGTCGATGATTTTTAAACAAAAAACGCATAATGTGCGTAGTTAAATTTTTCTTGTTAAAAAGTCTTTTTTGGTACATTAATAAAACACGAGAATAACGGGTAACAAAAAAAAACATTTATTCGTATATGATATCGGAGTCATCAGAATAATAAAAATAGTTCGTTTTGTACACTTGTTGTAAAATATACTATTTTTTTGATAAATTACTCTATGCAACTGAATATCACACTAATTTTCGTCACAATATTGAAGGTAATTAGATTTATGCTGCGTCAATCGTTATAGATAAAAATAGATAGAATTGAAATAAAATAAATATAATAAATATCTGTGGACTTTTACACATCACGTTAGTCTAGCCCCGTGCTAAGCACCGTAAGGACTAGTGTTACGGGTACTAGACAACGGAAATATATTTAATATGTTTAATAAATTTAAGAAATTTTATATATTTAAGATTTTTATTATAGAAATTTAAATAACACGTATTTAAACATCCATGACCAAGGCGGGATTCGAACCCGAGACCACTGGCGCAACATGCTCCACTAACCCGAGCCCTGTACCACTGCGCCAGCCTGGTCGTCAATGTAGCATCGACATGGTCGAATAATGTCACATCCCTAGGCATGTGACCTTGACAGACGTTAACGTCAAACAGGCAGTTGTCATCCGCACCATGCTACAGCGCAAATAGTATAGTATCGTTATTTTTAAATTTGAGACTTTAAATACCTATCAATTTAGTCCGTAGACATTGTATTCTCTGTCTACGATTTAGTCTCTCATCTACGCTGTCAAAATAAAAAAACAGACTATAGAGACGCGAGAGCACAGCGTAACCTGCATCGCTAAACTTTAACACTGTCAAAGATACCGCGTATAGCTTGGCAAAAAAGAGTGTGGATAAAATTAGGGCGCTTATTTTTTATCAATAGCAGACCGAAGTACTACATGTCAATACAAAGTGCGTAACTGCGTTACACCAAGCGCTCACAACGATCACGTTCAAGATCAAGACTATAGATGTGAAAACGGTTATTAACAATTTTAACCACCTTATTAAATTTTTTTCACTTCACCTGGGAATGTAGTTTCTTTGTCGGAGTCGGATAATTAACCGCTAATAACGTCATTTAATCGGTAGCTAATCATAAATTTGGTTAATTAACGGTAGGTAATGGGTTTTTTACAAGCATACTCACAACGCAATCCATTCAGGTTCAAGATGGGTGCCTTCACTGAAGCTAGTGGAACGAAAAAAATACGGTCGTGAGCGTAGTTGTTGTGAGCGCTTAGTGGAACTCACTGAAATTTGCTAGGATTTGTTAGGTATGTTAGTGATGCCATAATTAAACATTTTTAGTTCCCGCTGTCTTCACGTCAGACTCTTTTTTTCCAAGTTATAATGTGTAACTTACTAAGATATAGAATAGTACTATTATTGATCTAAGGTAACGTAGATGTGTAACAAACGCGAAAGTCTGAAACAAGTCATTACTGTCAAATTGACACTGAGAGCACGTTAAGCCGTGCCTCGGAGAGCACGTTATGCAGTAGGTCCTGCGCCTGATTTCTCACCGGTCGTGTCAGATTGCCGTCCCATCGGAATATGAGAATGAGGTAGGAGTGCACGATATATATCGATATTTCATAAAATATCGATATATGTACGCGATATATCGCTTCAACCCGATATTATCGAATCACTGAGTATCGATATTTATATCGATATATTTCATCCGATATACGAATTATCGGATGAAATTAAAATAACATTCCAATCCATTTTTATATTAATTTCACAATAACGGAACGCAACGACAAAGATACTAAATATTCTCTCAAAATCATAATAATCTGTATTAATGTATTCTGTACAATCTGTGTATGTACTCTGTGGTTGCTCGCTTCGCGCTTTCTACTTGTAGTTACTCGCTTTGTTTTCAGTGCAAAATAAATAATAGTTATACTACACAGACGCGGTAAGTTTAACAGATAGTGTCACACTACATGCTTCCATGCAGCCTAATTGGGCCGACACGACAGGGGAGGTACCTCTTTGCTTACGCGAGACTGACTTAAAGTGACGGTGTGTAAGTGGCCTTCGGAGGTGAGAGGAGAAAGGTGGGCAGCGCATCTGTATAGCCTATATGCGGATGTCTGTGGGCGTCGGTACTCTTGAAAATACCTCCTGCTCGTTTGCCCCCTAAACCATAAAAAAACAAATTACTTACGATATATCGAAAATATCGATATATTTGGACGATATATCGCAAAGTATCGATATAACGATACGGTATATTATATCGAAAAAAATATCGATATTTTTTTTACATGAACATCCCTAGAATGAGGGAATAGAGAGTGCACTTGTGTTTGCGCGCACACACTTTAATATGTCCTGCGCAGATGGCACGTCTATATAGACGGCCGCCTTAGCCGAAATCGGCTAGGACGACATCATACCTAGGTAACTATATTTACGTAAATTACGATTCTTTGAAAGGATTCTATCGAGTTTGATATAAATATCCACTTGTACGGAATTACAATATAGGTAATTATAATTATATTTAGGTAATTATAATTACAATATAGGTATATTTCTGTCATATTCTACTCTCTCCTCCCGCCTCCATGAGCCAGGGGCTACTTACACACCGCACAAAACGCGTCAACACAGCTGTCACTTTACGCAGGTCTCGTGTAAGCGAGAGATACTTCCCCAGTCGTGCCGGCCCAATTCGGCTATTGTGTACGCACTACCTTGGGAAAATGTTTCATTCCCATTGGAAAACGGGTACACTTCTAAACAGCTTGACCGATTGGGTTGAAATTTTATATGGGTATAACGATGGTTACCTGGATGATTAAAAAAAATACAATTGGATCCGGTAGGTGGCGCTGCTGTCGGTATGTCAACTACTAAAAGGCTTGACCGATTGGGTTGAAATTTTATATGGGTATTTCGATGGTTACCTGGATGGTAAAAAATACAATTGCATCCGGTAGGTGGCGCTGTTGTCGGAATGTCAACTTCTAAAAGGTTTGACCGATTGGGTTGAAATTTTATATGGGTATTTCGATGGTTACCTGGATGGTAAAAAATACAATTGGATCCGGTAGGTGGCGCTGTTGTCGGAATGTCAACTTCTAAAAGGCTTGACCGATTGGATTGAAATTTCGTTGATTCGTCGATTCAAATTCGCGCGCAGCGAACAATCTGTAGTTTTCATTAAAAATCGTATCAATATAAAAAACACAACACCTCGAATAGATTAACAGTCATCAATAAACAGTAACAAAGCAGCTCACAAAACGTTGCTCAAACTGAACTTTATAGCAGCTCGTTACTTGTGTAAAACTTCATTTAGAAAAATCGTATCCTAACTTAATATTAACGTTGCCCTCTTTGTATTTCTAGTCGCTCACTTAGTAATTTCGTCGCTCAGCTAGATTTTTAATACATGAAATGGATTAATCGCAACTCACTGTTTGTAAGCTCGTTTCGAATTTTATTATTAGCCAATATTCGTCGTTAGTTTAGTTTATTTTTCGCTCACTTAATTTCTTACCGCTCGAGTTATTATTACAGTATCTCATCATCAGTCGCTTAGTTATTTTTTATTCGCTCGTTTTATTACTCCCCTACGTAAATGTATTCCCCACTCTCCCTCCTAACAGTTACTTCGTTCACATCTCACCGGTTCCTTTAGAATCACGATCAATTTTAAGAAGTATGATCGATTCCAATACGAGTTGACACACAGTATTTTTTAATAATCACCACACGATGTTCATGAGATGTATGTTGCTCAGTGATCAGAGTAAACAATATTTTATCAAGAAGGAAAGAAAGAGAGAGTGAAAGAGAGTGAGAGAGAGAGAGATAGACAGAAAGAAAAAAAACATTTATTTGAGAACAAACAAGAGACAGACGTGTACATGACATAGTAGTCGGCTGCAAGAATTCTAGACTCATTATTTGACATTTTAGTGCAGTCATTGAAGCGAAAAATAAGGCCTTACCTCCGAATTTTTTTACTGTGAACCGATTTGCATAAAATTTTGGAATTAGGTTCATCTTACCCATCAAAAGTGAAAATGATATTTTGAACTCCGCTACCCCCCTGGGGGTGGTTGTAACCCCTTCTCGGGGGTTAATTCTTTTTTTTTCAAAACATCCTCGGATATCAATAGAAGGCCTAATTTTAAGCAAAAAATCATCTGTAAAGTTTTTAGAAAAATCCAATACTTTTCAAGTTATTGGCAATTGATTTAGTAAGAGGTAGTGCCACACTGCATGCTTGCATGCAGTCGAATTGGGCCGGCACGACCGGGGAGGTACCTCTCGCTCACACGAGACCGGCGTAAAGTGACAGCTGTGCTGTCGCGTTTCGTTCGGTGTGTAAGTAGCCGGTGGCCCATGGAGGTGGGAGGAGAAAGAAGGGCAGCGCATCTGTATAGCCTCTATGAGGATGTTTGTGGGCGTCGGTAGTCATGTAAATGGCTCCGACTGCTCGTTTGCCCTCCTATACCATAAAAAAAAATTAAAAATTCGCAATTTTTCCACGTTCCAATTTCCAATTATCTCCAAAAATATAGGTTTTATCGAAACATTTATAAAGAACAAAATTGTAGCAGGTAAGAAAATAAACAATTTGGTTTTTTATAAAGTATTCTAAGTGCAATATTAAGCTAGATACGTAAAAAATGTGAAGATAAAAAATTTAGGTACTTTTCTGACTAACAATTTGTTTTATACGTAACTGTCGTCATTTTTGAGATATTATGAAAAAAAGATGGTTATTTTAAAAATTTAAATTTTTTTTTTATTTTAAATCGTGACGTTTTTGAAAAACATGTGTCCTGAAGCAGCCAAACTGATACAATCTATCAAACTCTTTATACTTAAGTTAATTCTAGGCAGAATACGATTAATTTTAATTTTGGTGGAAATAGCACTTATGAAACCCATTGATTTAAAAGAAAAAACATTAGATGCTCCTCTTGTTTGTAATACAGCTCACTTATTTTACGTGCAAAAGACTTTTAATGATGCTCATTTTAAAGCTCATTTGAAGCACTACAAAATCCTTTTTTATTAGATTGCATAAAATGCATCTGCTCGCCGCTAGATGGCATTGACCACATCGATTAAATTTCAGACAAAATAAAAAACGGCTTTGATCTTTAATATCTAGCTTAATATTGCACTTAGAATACTTTATAAAAAACCAAATTGTTTATTTTCTTACCTGCTACAATTTTGCTCTTTATAAATTTTTCGGTAAAACCTATATTTTTGGAGATATTTGCAAAAAACCGATGAAAAACGTGGAAAAATTGCGAATTTTTAATTGCCAATAACTTGAAAAGTACTGAATTTTTCGAAAAACTTTACAGACGATTTTTAGCTTAAAATTAGGCCTTCTATCGACATCCGAGGATGTTTTGAAAAAAAAGAATTAAACCCCGAGAAGGGGTGGCAACCACCCCCAGGGTGGTAGCGGAGTTCAAATCATTTTCACTTTTGATGTTAAGGGTAAGATAAACCTAATTCCAAAATTGTATCCAAATCGGTTCACAGAAAAAGAATTCGGACCTATAATGCTTCAATGACTGCACTATTTACAAAACTTTGAAAAATGATAATTATTAACTCTGTAATATAGTAATTTATTTGTCAAAGTTCACGAGTTCTTGTAGTAAGCCGACGCAATATTAGCTATTATACAGTGTGTCCGGTGTCGACCTAGCGATAATTTGAGGTTACAAAATATACCTAATTTCATCGACAAAAACATACATTTATGGGGGTCTACCCCCCTCCTGTCAGAATGGCCGCCATTTTAATTTTTTTCGATTTTTGTCGATACCTCTGCCAAAAAAGGCCGATAACTATGGACAGAAATGTCCTAAAGATGTAAAAAAAAAATTGTTTAAAAAGTAAAAGTAACATCTTTCAAATAAAAATAAACCTCAAGAAAGATTTAACTTTAAAGTATCTTAAAAAAAATCCAATGCTAATTTAAGTCGAAAATCGACTGTTTTTTTTCCATTTTTCTAACATATTTCAAAAACTAGTACATTGATATCACTGTTTTGATTACTGCACTAAAACTTAAGGATATTACCTACAAATTGACATCAAAGTTATTGTTCTCAGTAGAATAACTTGAGAGCTAGCGCTGTTTGTAAATGCCCCTTCACAAGGGTCATGTGTAGAGCCTCGTATAAGCGCTATTAAAGGATAAAATAAAAATACAATACCGCTTTCAAGAAACTTTTAATGCATAAGTAGAAGATACCCAAGATTTTTATATTTTTTAAGAAACACATTTAGCCAAATCATGGAGGAATTACCAGTGAGGTACCGAAGGCACATGTGTCGTATAACGAGGCTCTACACATAACCCTTGTGAAGAAGCATTTTCAAACAGCGCTAGCTCTCAAGTTATTCTACTGAGATTAATAACTTTGATGTCAATTTGTAGGTAATATCCTTAAGTTTTAGTGCAGTAATAAAAACAGTGATATCAATGTACTAGTTTTTGAAATATGTTAGAAAAATGGAAAAAAAACAGTCGATTTTCGACTTAAATTAGCATTGGAATTTTTTTTTAAGATACTTTAAAGTTAAATCTTTCCTGATGTTTATTTTTATTTGAAAGATGTTACTTTTACTTTTCAAACAAATTTTTTTTACATCTTTAGGACATTTCTGTCCATAGTTATCGGCCTTTTTTGGCAGAGGTATCGACAAAAATCGAAAAAAATTAAAATGGCGGCCATTATGACAGGAGGGGGGTAGACCCCCACAAATGTATGTTTTTGTCGATGAAATTAGGTATATTTTGTAACCTCAAATTATCGCTAGGTCGACACCGGACACACTGTATATTAATTTCAAGTCCAGTCGGGTAAAAATGATAAACATGAGGAGCGAAACAAGCATGTATTTTATAGCTTAATGTATTTCATGACCATGTCCACGTACGCAGCGACCACGGTCTCTCGCGCGTCGTAGATGAGTTTGATGAAGATCCGGCCGCTGGAGAACGGGAAGTTCTTGAACAGCGGCGTGTACGGCACCGTGAAGTTCTCGTGCACGTACTCGCCCTGCAGGGAAACAAGATGGAAACCAGTTACAAACGTATGGCGAGGCGATACGTTACGTTTCCCAGTAGTGCGCCTTGCAGTATGGGGTTTCATACATAAAAACAATTAAAAAAAAAGACTATACTTCTCAACATTCAGAACTCCAAGTTCCATCACCTCGACGTCCCAAAGTCTACTGCGTCTCAGACGCAACTTCTGACCACACCATCATTGTGGAATCTGCTACCACAGCCGGTATTTGATATTTCCGAACCGACATGAGCTGGGGTTTTTCAAAGAGCTTACTCCTTTTTAAAATGCCGTCAACGCGGCTGCGAAGCTTGTAGTTTGCGGATGTCTGTGGGCGCACGTAGTAATCTATCGCCTGCTCTGGCCCTCATCGTACTTACTGGCGGGTAAGGACACTTCAGACTCTTCAAGCGTTTCTCCACCGGCGTGGCCCTCAGGTACGCGGATACCATGGTGGAGCCCAGGATCGTGTCGTTCTCGAGGAAGCCGCAGAAGCTGTCGAAGTGGAGCCGGACGAAGCTGGGCTTGTACACGTTGGAGAGCAGCTCGTAGAAGTCGAAGTTTATCTACAATAGAACAATACTAGCGGTTACCCGGGGCTTCGCTTAGAAAAAAAATTGCCTATGGCAGTCGTCAGACCTTCAACTCTCCATACTAAATATCCCATCGATCCGTTGATCCGATTTGTTATGAGACAAGGACAAACAAACACACTTTCGCATTTATGATATTAGTATGGATGGATATAACTTTGTAAGATGTAGTGCTATTTTATTTTTATATACAGTACAGGGGGCCAAACGAGCAGTGGAGCTATTTCCACGACTACCGACGCCCATAAACATCCGCATTGAGGATGTACAGATCGTCGTCCTCCTTTCGCCTCCTCCATCCATGGGCCACCGGCTACTTACACACCGCACGAGACGCGACAGCACAGCTGTCACTTTACGGTGCGGTGTAAGCGAGAGGTACCTCCCCGGTCGCGCCTGTACAATACGACTACATGCAAGCACTCAGAGTGGCACTACCTCTTGCTGCATATCTTTAAAAATCCAAGTTTCTTCGCTTTTTTCTCAAATTAGCTCCAATGAAGAAGTGTTCTCACCGAGTACTTGTTGTTTATTTCTTTGTTCGTTATGGAGTATATACTAATGTACTGCTTGGGGTCCTTCCTGCTGTACCGCCGCGCCACCAGGGTGAAGTTCTTGTAGAACTTGGGGTTCACGTACGTGATGGTGGGGTGCTCTACAGATAACTGCAGTCTCTGGAACAATCGAAGACAAACTACAGGTGTTCGCATATTATAACGACTCCACGCCGACTCGACTCCAACTCAACTCGACGTATGGAATTCAAATGTGAGATTTATTTTGTGTCTACTTAAACAGTGAATTAGGCAGTATTTTCATCTCCAAGGTTGGAGACCTTTTTTTTTTTGGTGACGCAGGGGAATGCCTTTACGAACGATACCGGGGAGCTGGGGTGACTCCCGGGCCTGTGTCGGGCTCGGCGCTAGCGTGCGCCCCTACCGACTAAACCCCTGCGGGTGCCTTCAGCCGCATAGTTGGAGGGCCCCGGATCAGAGGTTGGAGACCTGACCTAGCAGCCAAGGTCAATCCGGCGCTGGTAAAACCTGCCCTGAGTTTAACGTCGATTATATTAAATATTTAATAGCTAGTAACAGTATATACTGTTACTAGCTTCCGCCCGCAGCTTCGCCCGCGTGGATTTCGGGCTTCAAAACTGAAGTTAATATTCATATAAACCTTGCTCTTGAATAACTCTATCTATTAAAAAAACCCCGTCAAAATCTGTTGCGTAATTTTAAAGATCTAAACATACAGACACACAGACGGCGGAAAGCGACTTTGTTTTATACTATGTAGTGATAAAAGTAGAAATACCTTTTCGCAGGAACATAAAGATATAAAAGCTGTGTATTGATACAAAAACCAACACAATAACAGAGTAATCTGCATGTTCAGCATTTTAGCTGCTACTAATGCGTATATTTGATGTTTCAATACAAATGAACACAAATTTATAAAGTCTTTATTATGGCCAATTATAAATATATTTTACATGGCTATCTCAATGTAGATATATAATTTAATAGGTTTTAAATTACAGTCAATTTTGCGGTACGTTGACGGTAAAGTTCTTAATTATAACCATGAATTTCAGAAGCCATCTTCTAATGAAGATTAAATTCGATACACCAATACTATAAAAACCAATTGCCATCGCTAATCTATATCTATATACGTGAAGTAAAAACTTTAGTTTACGTGTTACGTTTCACATAAAGTTTACATGTAAGAGAAGTGCAGAACATTATTGTTAAATAATAATGTTTATAAAGTACTTTAATTTAATAAATAAAACTTTACACACACGACAATACATTGATATACAAGATAACGTAAGTTTCTGTGTCTTTTGCAAGCGTAGACAGAGAATACAATCCGTAAGTGTTGAAAATTCTACATGTGTAGGTAAAATGTAAATTGATTACCTTACGTAGACAGAGGAAAAGTCTTCTTTTTTTCTCTTCTTTCTTTTGTGAACATATATTTAGTTTTTAATTACAAAAAAGTTTCACTTATATCGAATATCGGTCTTCGCGGGTCCACTAGTAATTTAAATTATGAAAACGCCTAAAAACTAAAATAGCAAAACATTAAAGGAGTTGAACGCAGCAATGAACGTTCCGTCGTTGTTGGCATGAGGTTTGGGCCATAGACTTAATAAAAAGTAATTTTATTAAGTCTATGGTTTGGGCTTTTCATGTTTTTACGGCAAAATTTATCTTCTTTAGATGGATGGATGGATGGTAGACAATTAGTGATTTTTAATCACTCATTTTGCTAGATTTAATCCACTGTAGGTATAGCTGATAAAGAGATTGTTACAGTTGAGAAGTTCCATACGACCACCATATTATAGGACAAGCTGTGCACAATTTTACACGCGTTAATTATAGAAAAAGCTATTTGTAGAACATCATATGGAAGGATCACAAAACAAACAAATTTTAACGGTTTTTTGCGGTTTATTTTATTCAATAATTGCTGAAAAGCTTCTGAAACGTCGGGCTTCTTAAATAAATGAAAAAACCGCGGTAACGTCTGTTAAAGTTGTTTTATTGTAATGTGTAATATTCGCGTAAACAATTCTGGAAGGATTGCCAAAACACCAAAGCTGTTTCAGGATGAAAATTTTGTTTTTAATTATTTCT
>LUGF01020413.1:59469-72415 GCA_001625245.1 Calycopis cecrops
TCGAGTACTTTTATTTCTTTTCCTACCGCAGTCAAAGCAGCGTCCGATAGAAGTAGTAGGTGCGTCTGCAGACGATGTTTTATTCATAATATATTCAATTTTTATGTTCGTATATTTGGTAAGAAGGTTGATTATGTTGTCTTCTAAAAATAAAGCAAAGCAGTCTTGTGGTGTACTTTTTTGTCTGGCTATTCCTTTAGGACCAGGTGCAATGAAGGTAATATTATGTTGTCGAGTTCTTCCACTATACAATGGACCGGTTTTTGACCACATAGTATTATCTACCCCAGAATAAAAGTCTACGCGGCGGTTCCGTCGGGGTGGTTCAGTATCTTCTGTTTCGGAATTGCCTGCCTCACCTGGGAGTTCTTCACCTTGTTCGGATTCTGATAGGTGTTCCTGCTCTTCGATGTTGTCTTCTTCGGCATTTGAACTCGAACGATCGTCATACATTTCATTTTGATGATCTTCTTCTGTTAGCCATGCGTCTACCTGAGCTTGTCGCCGATCATCCATTGTTATTCTAAAAATATACATATTATTTAGTAGTGTTTATAATTGTAATTGTATGTAATTGTTGTATATAGCTGTAATTGTAATTTTAACATTTAAAAACATTGTAATTGTATGTAATTATTGTATATAGCTGTAATTGTAATTTTAACATTTAAAACTACTATATTTATAGAGAATCAAGAGTAAAAATACAGTAAAAAGAAAAATCAGTATGTTCAAATTACTTACATAGTTGGTCGCGCGGCATACAACTGTAATCCTCGGACTTTACGGGTCTCTCACGAAACAACCACACGCGACCGGCGCTCGCGCGTCACTGAGCGTATTATGCAGTTATTCAATTTAAAATACCTAGAAACTCCCGCAATTTGTTCCAGCAGTTTTTAAGAATTCTTTGATTTAACATGCATGGATTACATGTGTAATCCACGCGACCACTCCAGGGTTAAAGTTGTTTTATTGTAATGTGTAATATTCGCGTAAACAATTCTGGAAGGATTGCCAAAACACCAAAGCTGTTTCAGGATGAAAATTTTGTTTTTAATTATTTCTGTTAGGTTTTGCTGTATGGCCTAGATCTAGAACAGAACAGGGACACTTCCCCTGTTCTAGATCGAGGCCATGACACCACGTGACAATGATATGTGTCACCTATGACCTAGATGCTTAATATAGTTCAAGTTATAATTCAGTACCACACCGTATGACGCAGCTCGGGTACGGCGCGAGTACGGTTACCAGGTGTCAGGATTTAGCAGGACATGTCAGGCTTTTTACACTTGTGTCAGGCGGCAGGCCAAATTTACACAAGTCCTCCCTGTCCGGCTTTTGACGAGTTTACCAAAAGGTTCGCTGGCGTGTGGTTGTTAGAGTAAGTCGCAAAAGAATAATAAGTGCATAAGACAAAACTACATTTTTTTTGTGATGTGTTAATGTAAATGTTAAGGAGATAGTTAAAGTACAGACAGATAGAAAATAAAATGATCCTATAAAGGCAGCGTTTTTCACTTATAGGTGTACCCTAATAATATAATAAACACATAGATGTGGTTATTGAATATGTGGACAGGAACTAGATGAGTAAAATGGATAATTGTATTGAGGACACAAGACTGTGTGTAGATATTTATATAAATATGAATTTCTACACACAGTCTTGTGGGTTTGGTTATTTCCCTAATGATTTCATCTATTTTTTCGTCCAAAACATCACCCAAAATAAATTTATTCTCAGAATTTATAACTGTTACTATGTTGAATGTGACTGAAATAATGAGCTTAACTACTTAAATACGTTTCCACATATAAGTACTTTAAGGTAAGATAAAATTTAGTTACCTACTTAACTACTAATTATTACGTGTAAATCGGGCATCTTTTGCTTTTTCTTTTGGAAATAAAAAAAATGTGCCACAAGCGAGAGAACTGAGAAGTGCGAGAATTAATTCTTCACACGCGAGAAGATGTCTGTATGTGACAAATTCGTTGAACAAATAGAATACGTGGAAGACCTTGTGCTCTTACACGTAATATTATTACTCAACTGGTAAATTAAATATTTGTGCGATTACGGAGCTTGTGCAATCGCCATACATCCTACCAATATTATAAATGCGAAGGTTTTTTGTTTGTTTGTTACTCCACGCAAAAAACTGCTGAACCGATTTTCATGAAATTTGGCTAAACTTGGAGGGTAACTTGGATTAACACTTGGGATAGTGTAACTCATTTTTATCCCGAAAAAATGTTTCTATGGGATTCCATGGGATGATTTTCTATTTTTCACGGGATCGAAATTTATACGGGTGAAACCGCGGGGCGCAACTAGACTACTATATTTAACAAGAGGTAGTGCGTGCTGCGTTGCACACACATTGTACCGGCACGACCGGGGAGGTGCTCGGGCGCACCACACCGCCGTGAAGTGGCGGCTGACGCGGTTCTCGAGGTGTGTAGTATCCGGTAGCTGATGGGGGAGGAAGGAGGGCAACGCGGCTGTAGAACCTCTTCTGAAGGGACTGGGGGTAGGACCTACAGTGAAGAGAACAATGGGCCAACAAATATCTAGTGGAGACCACGTGATGCGTGTGATGTTTGTGTATTGTTTCTTTATTTGGGACACAATATTCCATTAAAAATATATACAAGGAAATAACAAGGACATATCAAGGAAGTATCAAGAAAATAACAAGGAAATATAAATAATATAATAATAAAGTATATTACTTATAACAAATTCTAGAATTAATTATTTTATCACGTTTTACATGTTCTGTGAGTTTCGTTGCACAGCAGACGAACCTGCCACCACCGGAGTGGCACGTCGTACTCGCGCTTGGTGGACCATGGAGGGGGGAGGAGGAAGGAGGGCAACGCAACTGGTGCCTAAGGACGTCGGTAGTCACGAAAAGGCTCCGATTTCTTGTTTGTTTAAAAAATTAGAACAAGTTCGCCAGGCGGAAGGACGATATCCTCACAGCAGGCTATTGAAGACGCGAGTGGCTCGAGATCGGTCGTCTTCACGTTCATTGAAAAAGCCCATGTCCAGTCAAACTGCTGATGATGATAACATTACGTAAGAGACTGGCCAAGCCAAGCCTTCCTTTAAGATAGACAATGTAGTAGGTACCTATAACAGCCTTTTACGTATGTATATCAAAGGAATGACATTTTAATGAAACCTTGCTAAAGAGCCGCTGTTATACTTTAACCGCTTTCAAGTGTGTTAGAAAATGGTAACTGGATTGAGAAAATATCGAATTGATCTATAAGTTAAATCACTTTTTGGTTTAGTATTGCTAAATCGTCGCTTCATAGTTTGGAAACCTGCGATTTTTTGTATTTAACTGCTTTTTGCTTAAATTTATTTTCGAATCGGTCAAAGATAGAAGATAAGAAATATCGTTCCTAGATAAGCGGAAAGATATTTTTTTTAAGTATAACGTCATATTCAGGTCAAAAATGACCAGATGTCATTCAGCCGCCTTTTAGTTTGAGGACAGAGCAGTCAAACAGCTGATGATAATAATGACAACATGGCGTAAGAGACTGGACAACAAAATCCCACATTTTTAAATGTAGCTGATGAAATCCCAAATTGTACACCGTTGTTTCGCAACAGTTAATACCATGACACGACACCATGGACCACCATAGTTTAATCCATGGTCTGATAACCAAGAACACACGCAATATATTTGACCCATATTGCTAAATTACTTATAACATTACACCATTTAGTTCGGTCTAAACCGTCTCGTGTGTATGTAAGGGATGGTGTTATTTTGTGCCAGTGTTATTAAAAACGTCAAAGAGAAAAGGTCTTTTTATTTTTTTAATAAAAGTAAAAATTACTTAAAAAATTTATAAATGTCATTGACAATTTAACTTTTCTTTTTTTTGACATTTAACTTTTTTCTTTTGCTGTCTAACGAATTTTGCCACTGTGGATTTGTTAGAAAATGACAGTGAGCGGGACCACCATTTGCAACGTCATCCAGGCGTTCCCCGTGCTCCTCATCCTGGCGCAGAACGCGAACAGGTGCCTGAAGACCCCCCTCGTGTACAAGCCGCCGACCCCGACCCACCCGCCAGAGTACTACGAGGCGTACGACGATCTCCTGCACTCGCTGTTGTACGACAAGTGCAGCCCGTACAAGAAGCCGTGCTACCCCTATCCCGACGGATACGGCTACGGCTATCCGCACGTGGACAAGCATCCCGGTTTCGAGATCTATCCCGAGCACGGCTACTCGCACAGATACAGGGCGGCGAACAACGCGAGTTACTCGTATAAGGCAAACTACGCCCCCAACCAGGTGTACAACAACAAGGTGAAGCAGAAGGTGGTGGTGGTGAAGAAGAAAGGTCACAAGAGGTTCGAGAGGCTGCGAGGTGAGTGGATTGAATCATCGTCTATGTAATAATAATAATAGCGGTAGTTAACCTAGCCCCGTGCTAAGTACCTACCGTACTTAGGTGCGGTTGGACTTGTGTTATGGGTACTAGACAACGGACAGTATATTTAACACTAGCTGTACCATGCACACGTTGTTACGCCAACAACAGGTACGTCAGCATGGACTTTCATAGCAATATAAAAAAATCATTGAAATGCCAGCGGCGCCGTCTGTCGAAAATTGGTCGTACCCCGGCCCCCGGCCCCGTAGAAAACTTCGTAGGCGCATTCGGGACAACTTTACTAAAGATCGTCACGTTCTCAAATGCATTAAGCCTTACGATTCTAGAAAGGACTTACAGACAAAGATGCATATATAGACAGTACATCCGTGTCTGTGAAACAATGGAATTACTCGTACAAAAATGTTCAACCCCATCGGTAAAGGCATTTAGTAGTTGACATACAAACAGCAGCTCCACCTACCGAATCCAATTGTATTTTTATAGATAAATTTTATTTAATACCCATATAGGTTCATTTTTAACCCAATCAGTATTTTTTTTATTTTATGTTATAGGGGGGCAAACGAGAAGTCGAAGCCATTTTCATGACTACCGACTCTCATCCGCATAGTGGCTATACAGATGTGCTGCCCGCCTTTCAACTCCCACTTTCATGGCCCATCAGTTCAGCCGTTTAGAAGTTTACCCGTTTTCCCATAGGAATTAAGCATTTTCTCGTGGTAAAAAATAGCCTACGTTAATCTGTGATAACGTAGCATTCAAATGGTGAAAGAATTTGTGAAATCGGTCCACTACTTTCGGAGCCTATGCGATACATACAAACACAGACACTCACAAACACACAAACAAATCTTTCCCCTTTATAATATTAGTAGTAGTAGATATAGATTTATTTATAAATTTACAAATTGTTCACATTAAGATTTTCATTACACAAATACATACTTATAACACATAGAGAAACATTCATGACATGGTCTGTGGTTGGCATTCGACCCCGCGACCCCTGGCGCCTCTTGCTCAGTTGACTCGCACTCCGAGGGTTCCGTACCATCGAGAATGGACCACACAAACAGACCTGGTTGTCTTCATAAGCTTCGTGATCTATTAGAACAGCTAGTCAACTCACGTGAGCTGGCAACTTATGTTTGCCAACTAATTACTCGGGTGTGTGCGTAAATAAATTAGCAAATATAAGTTTGTTATGCATGAATAAATTAACGTATAAGTACATGAAACAAACTGCACTATTATTTAGGATAGATTTTTAGTAATTTATAATTTAGCAGTTTTCGCAATTATTCCTTTATTACGTGTGCTTTACTATCTTACTTCTTGCCAATTTAATAATTGATATATCTATATACCTGCAGCTGAATTTCACTATCGCACTTCGCGTCAAAATTCAAATTTCCACCGGCTCCATCTAGATATTCCGAAGTCCATCATTATGCGCTTTAAGCTCACTTCCTCGTGGAACCAGCTGCCGCCCTCGGTATCTCCGGACCGATATGACTTAGGGATCTTCAAGAAAAGAGCCTACTCTTATCTTAAAGGCCGGCAACGCAACTGCAAAACCCCTGGTGTTGCAGATGTCTGTGGGCGTCGGAAAACACCATCCTCTCGGTGACCCGACTGCTCGTTGCCCCTTGTACTGTAAAATCATAATTCTAGGTCACCGGTAAATACCCTATAAGTTTAAGAAAATATACGATATCATAGAAAATTGGCGCCTAAATGGACCCGGACAATGGACGGTGGGATGTGGCGATTTTAACAATCATTATATTTTTGCGCTCGTTATGGCAGTCAACAGGGTCAAGGTTTGTATGTAGCATTTTGAAAATGGTGCGGAAATATTCAAAAATTGACAGAAATATCTTACAATTCCATACTGAGGGGGCTGCAGGCAAGCTTAGGTGCCTTAAAATCATTTTCGCCCCCATTCAAAAGGCCCCTTCTCATCCAAGGTGGCCCAGCAGCCGCCCGCTGCAGCGGGCCCCGCCAGAGCTTCATTCAGCGCTGAATGCACCACCTCTTTGGTAGATGAGGAGATGATGGATCGTCCTAGCCGAATTTCGTTTCGTTTCATAGCCGAAATTCGGCTATGAGAACGAGCCATCTACTTAGAACATAATAATTATTACATAATTAAATTAATTATTATAGTACACAAGTGTGCGCGCAAACACAAGTGCACTGTCTATTCCCTCTTTCTCATATTCCGATGGGACGGCAGTCCGACACGACCGGAGAGATATCAGGCGCAGGACCGACTTATGGTCGCCGCACACTTGTCAACTCGGAAAGGAATCGTAAACGCCTCGCCTAGAAAAGCGAAGACGATACGATTACGTTACCTTTTCCATTAGTGTGCGTTGCAGTATGAAGTTTCATACAAATAATACCGATCGACTCGAGGAGATACGGTTACGATCCCTTTCTGAGTTGATAAGTGTGCGGCGACCATAAGTCGGTCCTGCGCCTGATATCTCTCCGGTCGTGTCGGACTGCCGTCACATCGGAATATGAGAAACCTACTAGGCTACCATTACCGTGCGCCGAGGCACAGGGGTGTAACACCTGCAACTGACTCCGGACTGTTATTAGAAATTGAAAAATCCCCAAACTTTTCGGTCTGACCAGGATTTGGAACCGGGGACCTCGCGTCTGAGGTGGAACACTGGACCACGAGGCAGTCGGAGGTGACGCCAGGCGATAGTGAAGCCGTGTGACGAGTGACACCTAGTACGGAGCCGCACAGTAGCGGAGACGTGACCGCCGTGACAAGTGCGTGAGGTAACGGCCTCATATATGACGACCAGGCTGGCGCAGTGGTACAGGGCTCGTACAAGCGGAACATGTTGCGCCAGGGGTCGCGGGTTCGCATCCCGCCTACGTCATGGATGTTTATCTATGTATTATATGTATTTCTATAATAAAAATCTTAAATATACAAAATTTCTTAAATTTATGAAACCTATTTAATATATTGTCCGTTGTCTAGTCCCGTAACACAAGTCCTTACGGTACTTAGCACGGGGCTTGGCTAACGTTGTGAGTAAAGGCCACAGATATTGTTGTTATTATTATTATTATTATATGTCAAGCGTCACCCGCGCGTGGGTCCGGTGCACGTGCAGCGTTGCAGCCGCGTCGGGCCGGCGCGGGCCGCGCGCCTGCGGCCGTGTTACTTATTTATAGTATAAGGGGGCAAACGAGCTGTCGTTACCATTTTCATATTAAAAGTAGACATCTTGAAATCTCTATATTTAACCTTCAAATTATACCGAATAACAGTCCGGAGTCAGGAAGTTGGCGGTGATACACCCCCGTAGCTCGAGAGCACGTTAAGCCGTCGGTGCTGCGCCTGGTCTCTCCGGTCGTGTCGTGTGGGACAGCCGATGCCGTCACAACACAGTAAGAGGTAGTGCCACGCTGCATGCATGTAGCCGAATTGGTCGACACGACCCGGGAGGCACCTCTCGCTTACACGAGACCGGTGTGAAGCGACAGGTGTGCTGTCGCGTTTCGTGCGTTGTTTAAGTAGCCGGTGGCCCATGGAGGTGGGCGGAGGATGGAGGGCAGCGCATCTGTGTAGCCTCTATGGCGTCTATGGCCGTCGGTGGTCATGAAAATGGCTCCGACTGCTCGTTTGCCCCCCATATAAAATGGAATATGAGAATGTGCTTATGTGTGCGCACACACTTGTGCATTATAATATATTCAGCACAGTTAGATGGCTTGTATACAGATGAGCGCCATGGCCTATTTTTAGCGAGGAGGACATGTATATATGACTCAAGTAATATAACATCGCCAGAAAGGGAAAGTACAATAGGGATCAAGCTTCTAGACTGCCACGCTAACTAGTGGCTGAAATGTGAACTTTGTGCTAACAAACTTTCGTTCGTACTTGTGATATGACGTGTGTCAACATGTCATTGTCATTGTTTTTAGGGTTCTGTATCTCAAAGAGTAAAAACAGAACCCTTATAGGATCGCTTTGTTGTCCGTCTGTCTGTACGTCTGTCAATACCTTTTTCTCTAAAACGTGTGAAGGGATTAAGCTGAAATTTGTCAAATACCTACGGAGGTCAGTTACGTCTTGATGCCTTGATCACATCACTTCTAAGTTAACGCAATAAACAGTTATAGCCAATTATGCACAAATTTTGTATGAAAACGTACTTTGTCGGAAACCAAAAATTATCGGGTACTTCCCGTTGACCTGGAGTTGTGAAATTTGGCAAGAAGTAAGAACTTATAGCACATATATATAGGAATAAATCTGAAAATTCGTAAATTATATGTAGATCATTGGAAAAATCATTATCAACTTATAACTGTAATTCATTGCCTACTAAATGTGTGTGAGCAACCGCTTATATACGTTTGTCAACTTAAACGGCAGGCGTAAAGTTACAATAATTGAAAACCATGCATTACGTTTGGATTACGGAACCCTCGGTGTGCGAGTCGGACTCGCACTTGGCCGGTTTTTTGCTTAGTGTTTTGCTAGCGTTTAATTCCCAAAATGATCACTAGGGCGCGTTACATTAGGCGAAAGTGCTGCCTCTGTGTTTCGTGCGCGGTCACAGTGGTGGTGACCGCGCACGAAACATAGAGTCTTAACTTTAATAGAGTCTAACTTAATAAGTAATTAACTTAAAAAGTATAAGTCTTAAGTTTAATAGAGTCTAACTTAATGAAAAAATAAATAGCAGGGGGTGTTACTGGATCGATACCAAACCCAAATATGCGATTAAAAAAATTTTTGTCTGTCTGTCTGTCTGTCTGTATGTTCAGGCATCACGTGAAAACTAACGGTTCGATTTCGATGAAACTTGGTATAACTATACCTTATTATCCTGGGCATAAAATGGGATACTTTTTATCCTGGAAAAATACGTAGAAAAAAATAAATCCATCCACGCGAAGACCGACAAAAACTAATGCCCTGTTGAAGACAGATCCGGGGCCCCGGTGTAGGCGGCCGATGGCCCCCGAGGGGTTTTCGTGGGTATTGGGTGTATCCGGGAGACCCACAAATATCCACCTCACCCTCAGTCCAGTGGCGTCGTAACTGCATTTCCCCGCGAAAAAAAAACAATAAATAAACTAAGGGTCCAATTTACACTTAAATAAAATCATTAATCAATGACCGGGTGCAGCGGAAGAAGAGTAAAGTTTCAGTCTACCTAGGTTACCTACCTAGTTCGGTGTTTCGGTAATATCGGACCGATATCGCTGGAAATACCGGTACATCGCGAGAGACCACCGCGGCGTTCCTTCAAACTGGACGTGAAAAGATCGACCTTCTCGGCGGTAGTTTGTATATTTTTAGAAATTTCATCAGTTCATGAGGCCCGCTGAGTTTGTTTCGCCGGTTCTTCTCGGGACAGGGCTGGGGTTGGACCGGTGGTAGACGCAATTGTTGACGTTCAAAAAAGTATTTTTAATAAAAATTATTTCGAACTAGCTGCGCTCCGCGGTTTCACCCGCGTAACTTTCGATTCCGCGTAGAATAGAAAATCATCCCATGGTATCCCATAGGAACATCTTTTCGGGATAAAAAATCTATCCTATGTTAATCCAGTTTACCCTATGTGTGTACCAAATTTCGTGAAAGTCGGTTCAGCAGTTTTTACGTGAAGGAGTAACAAACAAACATACAAACTTTCTCATTTATGCCGAGCCGACTTGACTCCGCCCGCGCCGTAAAGTGACAGTGACGCTGTCACGTTACGTAAAGCTCGCGTTGTTCCGGTTTGCCGCTGGAACGTCGATGGTCCCCGGAAGCTCCGGCTGCTCGCTCGCCCCCGCCGCGTGGACAGGCGGAATCCCCCGTGACGAACGGTCAGCGAGGACGACGTGACGCACGCCGGAACCGCACCAGGACACTCTCCTTGACAATTTTATATCGATACAGTTCCGAAGATGTGCCGTCGATGTATTATGTGTAGATACACGTCACTTGTAGTAGGCACTCTTGTAAATGGCCTGCTGCTGATAGATCCGGGTAGTGATGCGACTCGAGTAGGAATTTGCGACTCGGGTCACTCGAGTAAGATTGTTCCCTCACTCGAGCTTTAGCTCTTTAACTTGAGTAAAAAAGTCACTCGAGTTAAACTTGAGTGAAAAAGTCACTCGAGTTAAACTTGAGTAAAAAAGTCACTCGAGTTAAACTTGAGTGAAAAAGTCACTCGAATTAAACTTGAGTATAAAAGTCACTCGAGTTAAACTCGAGTAAAAAAGTCACTCGAGTTAAACTCGTATAAAAAAGGCACTCGAATTAAACTCGAGTAAAAAAGTCACTCGAGTTAAACTCGAGTAAAAATGTCACTTGAGTGACGAGTTCACTCGGCGACTCGAGTGTACTCGGTGCGACGAGTTCACTCGAGTGAACTCGGTCAACTCGGTGCGCCGAGTTCACTCGGTGACTTGAGTGCAAGTTCACGCGATAAGGATTTTTTTCACGCAAGTACGAGTTTGAAAAAGTGACTCGAGTGACTCGAGTAAAAACATGACTCGAGTTGTATCATTAGATCCGGGACCCTCCAACATGGCGGTCGAAGGCTCTCGCAGTGGTTTTTAGTCGGTAGTGGTTCTGTACTGAGTCCGACACACCCTCCCTGACCCAGTAGCCGGTTGGACCCAGTAGCTGGTGCCCCCCATTCCCTGCGTTAAAAAAAAGACAGTTTCGTAAAGTCCGGCAACGCATCTGATAGATATCTGATGTTGCGGATATCTATGGGCGTTAGTTTAATCACTTAAAAATAGTTTTCCCAACTGCTCGTTTGCCCACTATGCTAATAAAAAAGAGGTAGTGCTAAGGGGATAAAGTGACAGCTGTGATGGCGCGTTTCGTGCGGCGTGTAAGTATCCGGTGGACCATGGAGGGGGAGGAAGCAGGAGAGCAAGGCGTGTGTAACCTCTATGCGGATGTCTATGGGCGTCGGTAGTTATGAGAGTGGCTTCGGCTGCTCGTTTGTCCCCTTATACTGATTTACAACAACGACACATCCTCACCTCACCCCTAATGGGGTAGAGAGAGTGGCCATCGCGTGTTTTGATTGTTTAGCATGTATCACACCACATAGCAGCAGCCTGGTGTCTCACCAAAGTCCTTCCGAATAGATGTGGAATGATTTAGGAGAGTTTCCTGAAATGTTAATGGCGAACAAGAGTATAAGTGAATTGGTTACACTAGTGACTAGATCCCGGGCCCACCTCGGTTTATAGGTGACAAGTTAAAATGATGCCATGTTTGACTTCATTATGTCATCATACGAGCTGCATTGAAAGGTCACATATTTGTTTTGGAGACGATTTCAATCGCGTGGACACAATGGCAATGTATTATAATATATTATGTATTACTTGTAGGATACATTGTGTTTTCATACGACGGCCAAGTCGATCTATTTATTTAAAACGTAAAATATTTTTAATTATTAACTTATGCAATATATTAAGACAGAAAGTCCCTTCAGTAGGGACTAAATAAATAAACCGACTTGGTATATGTGAATCTCACAACTTTTTACGATAGAAAAGCTAAGCTGCGAGACTTAGTTTTTTTCAGGATGTTTTTGATGGGATCTCACTTCTTTTTGTAGATAGACCTTTTTCCTTTTTGGTACATTCTGTCTACCATTTTACAAGCTATATTTGAACATAACACAAGGGATTCGTAAAAGACGTGTTCAGCCTATCTCATTTGTACCTTATAGAATGTCGTTTTTCTTCATATTTCGATATATTTTACTACGGGAATGTTGTTTAGTTTCATGGGCTGAACACACCCTATACCCATTCTTCCTGTTATGCGTCATACCTATCCATCTACACCTATTATTCTAATGCAACGCAACTGCAAATGTAGCTTTGTGATCTTATATTTATATGCGATTACAAAATTATTAATGCAGTTGGCGTATCTAGAAAACTGGGCCATAATTACATTAAAAACACATATTTTTATTTTTCCTTGTTTTATATGTACCTATAGCAAACACTAATTGTGTTTTGAAGTTTCTATGTCTGCTAGAAGTGCCTTAAACTTAGGATCATCGGTCAGTCAGCTAGTGAGTGACAAAATCGAGAAACTTTGATAAGTTCCAACTCTTAAACTATTGGTGCAAATTGAATGAAATTGGAAATGTACCTGGCAATACCATGCCCGCTTAGTTACTAAATTCGGGTTTCCTGTTTTATCCACAACGACGTTGTAGGGGATTGAAATTGGCCTGAATAGCTTCGAGAAAAGGATGGTACGGCCGTGCCGCTTTTTCGCTCAATTTGCGGGGGCACTGCCGTACCCCCAGATACAAATAATTCCGTATTTATCTAGCGCGAGGACTGCAGCATAATATTCTATTCGGGACACACGATTTGCTAACATTTTCAATATTAAAGTCACATAAATAATATGTCTATATCATTTATATTCAACCCCCGTGGGACCCCTTTAAGCACGGACACTTTTTTTTTTTTTTTTTTT
>LUGF01020413.1:72511-99855 GCA_001625245.1 Calycopis cecrops
ACGCGACAGCACAGCTGTCACTTCACGCCGGTCTCGTGTAAGCGAGAGGTACCTCCCCGGTCGTGCCGGCCCAATTCGGCTGCATGCAAGAATACAGCGTGGCACTACCTCTTACTACTTCAGTGACTTTTTAACAAAATCGCCCCAGAAGACGCTACATCGTAAAGCTACGCGGCTCGCTCTCGAAGTCCACGCTACATCTCACAGCTTATGTTATATCCATGCCGTGGTCAAGCGCGATAATGTATATATGTGTTATATGTTGTTTAATGTACACTCCGCCAGCGGCAGACGGTCGCGTCAAGTGAGCCGACATGGCGTTCCTCAGGCTGTTCTGTGTAGTTCTGTGTTGCTCTCTAGTGAACTGTCAGCTAGGTAAGTAACTCGAAATAACTTATAATTACAGAATAATTCCTAATTAAGCAACTGCACTGATCCATTTATAATTAATTAATCTTAAGTTATTTTAAGACTAAGTTAAGTGTAGTTTTTACATACCGTCGGACTAGCTAATTAAAACATATTCAAAATGTATTTTACGATGTAAATATGGAATATTTGTTGATTGAATATATTAACCTTGTGATTATAATACAAAATAGTTTGTAATATATTGTAATTGACTTGTAAAACGTAATATTTTATTTCTATTTGTATTTTAACTTATAATGATGTCTTAAGTTTTCTTGAAAATTGCTCTTTACAATAACGTCTACAACTTTGACAGATTTTATCGCGGCGTTTTTAATTTAACAAGTCCGACCTCAGAACAAATAAAAAGTATTTATTTGGCCCGAGAGTCCGACAGTTGAGAACCTTATTAACTCCGTCAAAGTTATTTTATTCTATAATTTTTTTGAGTGTGCATTTGTGTCATAGAAATAGGATATTTTTGACCGATTAGGTCAAAAAGCTTATTTTAGTATTTAGCACATTCCTTTTTATATAAAGACAGTGATATCAGTACACGACACAACTCATTTACTTCCATAATTCAGATAAAACGAACGTCACTACTAAAGAACATCAAACCTGTTTGTTTGAATGGACGGGGTTTGAAAATAGTGAAACAAGTAGTCGGATTAGCAAGCGATCGCCGACGCCCACAGACATCCGAAACTTGAGGCTTATCGTAACACCACCGTCCGGACTCATACAACCTGCGGGCGGAGAGACGCGTTTGTAGGAGCTAGAGGACGACTGCTCGTTTGGCCCTTTATGAGTACAAAAAATTCCGCACTGCTGCAGACACTTCACGCCGGCGTTACGTCAGGTACAACGTACTCCGCAGCCGTGCAGCTCCAGAACTATATACGTTATAATTTAAGAATTCATTATCTTTAACGGAATAACAAAATAAAATTTCATATGATTGTTATACACAAGGTCGCGAGTTCGGTTTTCGTCTAAACTTCACACGCCCAAGCATCCGCGTTCGTTAACTAGCTGCGACCCTCGGGTTTACCCGAGGTAATGTATACCAAGGGAACTACTCACTTTTTGGAATAAAAGTATTATTTCAAGTTACTACATTTATCCGTGCCAACACTCATCGTTTGATAGTTTTTGCGTGTATATAATAAAAATACACACAGACTTTTGCGTATATAATACCTACCAAATCTAAAATTGAATCTATACGAATCTAAACTAATATAAAGATGAGTGATTTGCTTGTTTCAAAATCAAAATCAAAATCAAAATATTTTTATTCAAAATAGAATCGTCAAAAATTTCCATCTACCACCACAGCCCTGTCCTGAGAAGAACCGGCGAAACAAACTCACCGGGCTTCTGTTTTATTTCGAATAGGCTCCAAAGCAAAAACAGGACGGATTTTTACCATTGTTTCACTAATAAAAGCAAAATTATCAGGATTTAGGAAGGAACATTATTTATATTTAATTTTTTTGCACAATTTTTATTTTTGATGCACAATGGGGTGGGTACGGCTCGGCGAGTAGGTACGTAATTTCGTTAAGGGCTAACACTTAAATAAAGTTGTTAATAGTTTCAATTAAAATCAATAGGCGCTAGCGTTCATTAAATTTGTAACTATATACCGTAACAAATTACGGTAACCGCTAATACGTTATCTTACGGTTGTAAGTTGGAACTGACGAGATCGGTGGTGTTCAAAAGCTGTCCTGTTTTCAGCGCCGGTTTACTCACGTAGTAGCTGGTGCTGCGGACCCCGCGCTTAAAGGCCAGCGCAGACGAGAGATTTTTGTCCGCGGACAAAAATGTACGCAAAGTACCGCGTACTTTTAATCCCTCGTTTGTGTTACTCGATACAGTTGTATTAGCGATTGATTTTAGCGGACAAAAAATTCCGCGGACAAAACTCCCTTGTCTGCACAGGCCTTTAAAGGGTCCCCACTTTAAGTCCTCGTAGCTTATGGAGCCTACAGCGGTCAATGTGATCTGAATCCGCTACTGGCCTAGCTCATTACTCCGGCACTGGCTAATATCAGCGCGAGAGTTCGTGTGTGTGATTATTACTCTTTCACACAAAAAATATTTAACGAATTTGTATGAAATTTAGCAAACATACAGATTACAGTCTGGAATAACAAACATATATTTCCATCCAAACATATAATTTTGAAATTCATCTTTTAGTAGAAACCGCGGGGCGCAGCTTCAAATAACTGCCATTCTCATCTAAAATCATGATTGCAAATTGTTTAAATCCTGATTAAAATCTTACATGTAACCCGATTTTTGACTGCACGTAAAAATCGTTTACAATCTCATTTTGAAGAGCTATTTGCAGTTGTGCAGAAAAAATACAGAAAAAAACCAGTGGAACAAACGCGAAGTTTCTCGGGAGATCCCCTATTTTGAAAACCGTCTTGTATCTAGTTTGTGAGTTCATATTATATTATAGTTGTAAATATTATTGTAATCAACGTGTGATGTGTTATCTGTGCTTACTCTCGCTGTACTGATAAAGATGGCGGGCTTGCTAATGACCTCTATGACGTCATACTCAATTCATACGCCATTGGTGCATTGTAACGTGATCTGTCAGCTGGGTAAGATCCGGCGTGTTCACAATATGAACTCGAATGTCTAGAAATGTCGAAAATATAATTTCTTACGTTCCTTATTCACATAATTGACGCTGACGACCAGGCAGGCGCAGTGGTACAGGGCTCGGATGAGCGGAGCATGTTGCGCCAGGGGTCGCGGGTTCGAATCCCGCCTAGGTGATGGATGGATTATATGTATTTTTATAATAAAACTCTTAAATATGTAAAATATTTTTTAAATTTATAAAACATATTAAATATATTTCCGTTGTCTAGTACCCGTAACACAAGTCCTTACGGTACTTAGCACGGGGCTAGGCTAACGTGGTGTGTCAAGTCCACATATATTATTATTATTATTTCAATGAATTGCTCAATTAAAATAGTCTAACTAATTAATATTTTGTTATTACAGTTAACTAAATAATTTATTTAAGACGCTATTCTGATATAACTACAGGACCTACGCATTTTTCGGACCTGAATTTGTGTTGTAGAAGCGAAGAGAAGCACAACACCTACAGCCTTGTCAAATTGATATGAGTGCTCGTCGCAGAAAAAAAATGTGTGCTTTAGACCACACCGGTGAAGTAAAACCTTATTATTGATTTAATACACAAATTCATTACCGTAGTTACAATGACATAACATGTCATATGATATATATTTTTTAAATACAAAAAAGTTTCACTTAAATTTGTCTCACCGCGCGTGATTTTCTGTAACGCTCTCGCCAACTTACCCCATCTCGAGCGCGCGTATAGATTAAATAAAATTGTAATCGACAAAACTGTCAACTGAACTAAACTAAAAACTAAACATTTAAACATTTTTTATAAAAGGTTTCATACTTACATTATGTATACATAAGCAAGGCTAATTACCCTATTTAATACGGCCTCATTTTTACTGTGAGAAGCTTTACGTGCTAGATCGTTTTTCATTTATAAACAAAAATGATACAAGGTCGCTAAAGAACATATAGTAGAAGAGCTAGTGCTCTTCCAGTCTGGTCTGCATTTCTGTGCTCAGGTAGTCTAATTACTAGAATTAATTAGGTACTAGTACATATTGTATTGGACAATCGGCTTGCCTCAAGTGTCTCTTCGACTTTATGTTCGCCATCGATAGTAATAATCTTTTTAAGTACGAATGACTATTTTCACTGTAGGCAGAAAAAACAGTAGTACCAATGTGCAGCAACACGGTAGTAAAGTATCTACCACATATCTTCATGTGTTATTACAATATAACATACGGGAAGAACTGTAGCATCTTCCTCCCTTGTAGCACAATTTTTATTTGCCTCTACATGCAAAAAAGTTGCACAAAATTCCATTGACCACCGATTGTGGTAAACCATTAATTAGTATTTAACATTAATGGCATATGAGCACTTAACATTTAATGTGTTGGCACTTGCTTCATATTTGTTGACTGTATGAGTAAGTACTGTAAGAAGTAAAGAACCATCATTATAAGTAATGACTTAACGTCTAAGGTGAGACAAACATCTTCACAAACAAGTTATTTGTATAATAACTTAAGTGTTAAGGTATTCGATGGTGCTGCTTATGTAAATGTTATGTTATAAAATATGGGTATTTATTAAAATAAAACTTGTGCCTTTGTATTGGTAGTGGTAAGGTAGGCGGGTGAGCTGCGTAGTTTACAAATCACAATATACTAATGGTCAGACGTAGCAGATTCAAAATCGGAAGGCAAGGTTTGACCACATCCATGGATGCAGTAAGAATTTAGACAAATTATTCTCTTTTAAATCAAAAATTGTTCTTGCTCTTTGTGTATTCAATCTACATATACATATAATAAAACAGTAAAATCCTTGAATATATTTACGAAAAACTAATCGTCGCCCATGTTAAAATAGTATTAAAACACTTGTTTTTTAATTTTTTTTGTCTGTCTGTTTGTCTGGATAAATCTCCGAAACTACTGGACGGATTCGAATGAAACTTTTTGTAATATATAGATACTAAGCCTGGTCTACATCAAAAACGCTTTTTAATGCGGTGAAATCTCTCATTTTTACGGGAAATCGTAATTTCGGCACGCTGCTAACAATAACAAATCACTTTGATTATAATATTACTACGCTACGCGAACGAAGTCGCAGACACCAGCTAGTAACCATCTACATGGTATTAATTTTTAGGACACATCATAAAGAAAATACTGTGTCCTTATACATAGGATCACTTTGATGTCTTTCTGTCTGTAGCCGAACAGGATTTTTCTCGAAAACGTGTGGATTAATTAATCTACTTATAATATTAAATATTCTCCCGTTACGTTAACCCTTGGTGAGTAGACGGTAGAATATTCTGTAGATAGTAGAATATTCCGTAGATAGTAGAATATTCCGTAGATAGTAGAATATTCTGTAGATAGTAAAATATTCCGTAGATAGTAGAATATTCCGTAGATAGTAGAATATTCCGGTGATACATTACAACTCTCTGCTCTTTAGCACTATATTATAAAACAACCGTCAAAATTACATTTTAGACTAGCCCCCTCCATCCCCTTACCAAAAGCAGTACACAAATGCAGGCGGACTCGAGAAATCTCGCGCATGTCATGTAGGTACTGTACTGATGCTGTGGAATGTTACATGGAACTCTTTACATGTCTTCGAGATAATTATTACTCGTAATTATTACATTTAATAGTACACGAGGTGATACACAACGCATGTTATAGGATTCCCCAGGGCGCGGCCTCGGTGCCACGGCTCGAAGAACTGATTACATTAATTCTCTTAATCAGTCTGAAATGTTGCCCTAAGTAGATGTATACGTTAATATTAAAAGGGGACAAACGAGCAGTCACATTTGTATTTTTTTTACCGGTCATATGTATCCGGTATAATCCGATCATATGGGGTTGCTACATGGGCGGGATTCGCCAGGACTGTCCCAACATTTTGTGTGTTGTTCCGAGTCCCGAAATGACTGTCTCGACGAAAAAGACACCATTATTTAGCCTTAAATAAAATTTCGAAGTTCAAACCTCGATCAAAACTACCTACCAGTGATGTGTGGCGTTTATATATGGCGCGTATACGCGAGTACTTACAAGGGGGCAAACGAGCTGAGAGATTATACAGATGCGTTGCCCTCCTCCCAGCCCCACCGGCTACTTAACCACCGCGACACCACAGCTGTCACTTTACGTCGGTATCGTGTAAGCGAGAGGTACCTCCCCGGCCGTGCTGCTACCTGGCGCGTGTCTCTCCCTCACTGCACCTCACAGCCGCTGTCCCCGCGTGCACCTCGCCCTGGCCGCTCGGACCGGTAGGTAATCGTCAACGCTCCGTTCTTGGTGTAATTAAATCACATTGTAGTTTCGACGCGGTCGCAATTAGACATACGATAATTAATGTTTAAGTTGTGTTTGATTGATAACACGTGTGACGTCACTGCGGTACGTCAGATCTCACGGCAAAGAGGCCAACCAGAGTCAAAACTATCATCCTGGTCAAACTTACCTTATTAAGTCATCCTGGTCAAACTTTGCAAAATCGTTCTAGTCAAAACTTGCCCTTAAGTCATCTTAGTCAAAACTTGCCAATGTTATCCTAATCAAAACTTGCCAAAGTCATCCTAATCAAAACTTGCCAAAGTCATCCTACTCAAAATTTGCCAGTCATCCTTACGTCATCAATGATTATCCCTCAACCAGCTTTTCTACTTTCGCCCATCCCCCATCCGCATAGAAGTTAAGGAAGGTTATTGTAATAGGTAGTAGGCTCGCTCGGGGAGGCGCCTCTCGCTCGCACGATACCTCCGTCTGGTTGTCGGATATCTTGCGGTTTACAAGTTTCCGGTGGCCTGTTTGAAGAACACATTACGCGTACACGAGCGTCGGTAGTCGCACACCTTGTAAAAAGTATTCGTCGCCCTCCTAGCAAAAGTGGTCTAATATTATTCCATAGACAAAATGTCATTTCTTTTTAATTTGACATTTAAAAGTCGCGCTGCCGCCGCGGACAGGAAATGTCAGCGGTTTTTGTTTGACAAGTGACGCGGACAAGAAGACAAACATGCGGTCGATTCATCCGGGTAGTAGGGAGCTGCACTAGATTACTGGTTCTCAAACATACCTTATATATCTTATAGTAGCTGCTCTCCGCGGTTTTACCCGTATAACCCACGTACTCCACTCATGTCCGTAGTAGGGTGACGATGTAGGTATAGCCTTACCCTTACACCCTTCGATATACAGACTCTCTAACGCTGGCAGCGGCTCCTCACCATCATCAAATATCGAAGAAGGACTCATGTTGAAGGGCTCCAGCCGTAGATGTGCAGAAAATAAAGAGGATTCTTGATTTCAATTTATTTAAGCAAAATTAAACTAAATTACTTTAGATTAATTCTGACTAAAAGTAACTGGTTGCGCTAACATTTGAGCTATTTCAATTATATCTGAACTAAAGTACACTGATTGAGATACTTGCATTTGAAAAAAGGTATTAGGGCGATACACTAGTTTGTTGTAACTTGTAATTTAGAAATAACAGGGCAGATAAAAACATGGATGATTATGGCTATTTAAATTAAGTAAACATCCTAATTTCAATTCTAAACCAGTTTATTATGTCGTTCAATAAAACATGTGATAGTTTTGGGATATTTATTATATTTGATAACGATATTATCATTAAAAATATATGAATATTTTAGATAATCTTTCTTAGAGTGACACGCAGGCGAACTAATTAGGAACCTCTACTCGAGTGGTCTGGCTAGGGTTGCCAGACCCAAAAATCAAAAACCTGACACGGACTCAATTTTAGAGATACATTTTGCCCTGAAAGCTTGACACACTGTATTTTTAAAGAAAAAAATGGCACATTCCACTTATTATCATTATTCTTTCGAGTACTCTAACAATCACACGCCCGCTATCTTTTTGGTAAACTCGTCAAAAGCGGGACAGGCCGGACTTGTACAAATTGAGCCTGACACAACTGTAAAAAGTCACCTGGCAGCCCTAGGTCAGACCCGTGAGTAGCTCCCCGGTGGAACCTTGTTGCTCGGCTTGTGAAACAAACCGAGACAAGTACAAGCCGCAGAACCGGATTATTGAGTTGCCAACTCATTTTATTTCACAGACGGATTCGTCTTCGAGACAGGTTTGTTGGCATCATCATCATCACCATGCGAGCCTGATCGGACATGTGCCTCTATCAATGAACGCCAACATGACCAGCAGCTTCCATTTTGAGGAAGAGTCTCAAGTGGGAAAACGATCTCCATGCAGTGGAGGCTGCGAGGAGATGGTCTTCCCAACTAGGATTCTTTAACGTTTGCGCAGTCACCTTTATCCATATAACTTTGTCAGATTTAACTCTGGATTTTTAATCTGTTATCTGCCTAATGGATGAACTCAAGTCTTAGTCCTAATTTGATAGATTCGGCTCAATGGAGAATGTTACCTATTTTTGATAAATAGCTCTCCATATTCTTTGTCAAAAACAAAAATTACTATCCAAACATCATACCCAAAAAGTATGTGTTCGACAAAAAATTTAGGATACATCTTAACGAACCACCAATAGTAAACTCAGATTCTAAAGAACTGAGAATATATACTGATGGATCCAAGAACGCACACGGCACAGGTGCAGGCTTATTCTCCAATGAATTAAATCTGCACCAAGTTATATCTTTAGGCACCTACAGCACTGTCTTTCAGGCGGAATGCGTAGGTATTATACTAGCGGCTAAAGCAATCGCCGATCTTAATATAAAAGGACACGACATCAAGATCCTAACAGATAGTAAAGCGGTGCTTCATGCCTTGAACTCACACACAACAAACTCAGGTCTTATTAACGAGTGTCACCATTCCCTGGAAAAGATAAGTATCAACAATAATATCACAGTACAGTGGATCAAAGGCCACTGTGGCTCCATGGGAAATGACGCTGCAGATGAACTGGCAAGGAAAGGGGCAAACCTGGACTCAGCGGGGGCGGAACCGACAATTCCTCTCCCATATAGCCAGATTAAACAATGGATAAGTATACATACCATATCACTACACCATGCCCTTTGGACAGGTAGGAATGACTGCGCACAAGCGAGGAAAGCGTTGCCACAAAGCAACCCTCGCCTCTCGAGCAAACTTATAAAACAAAAACGACCAGATCTACGCCTAATCACAGGCGCTATAACAGGACATGGTCACTATAACAAACATCTTTTTACTATAGGTGTCACTGACAGCCCTCTATGCAGAGCTTGCCTGGAGGAGGAGGAGACAGCAGCTCATGTGCTCATGGAGTGCACTGGAGTGGCAGAGATACGAGCTTCCCACCTAGGAAACCCTGAAACGCTCCAGTCAGCCTGCGCCAACATCAAGAAATTGGTGGCCTTTCTGAAGGAGCTGAACTGGAAATAATGTGTGAAAGAAGATGTCAAGGCCCACCCAATCACGCAAAATAGGCGCTAAGCGTCAAGTTGCGGAAAACAGCCCGGTCTACAAGTAACAAGTAACAAGTAACAAAAATTACTAGTGAAAAAATTATTTCGATACCTCAATTAGTTTCCGATTTATAAGTAAAACAAGTTGTACCGCGCGACGCGGGCTGCCCGTGAAGTGTGACGTCACACTACAACGCGCTCAGGGCGCTCGCAGTCGCGCGTCCATAATACTTACTTCTTACGATGATATCTCATAGACTATTCATCTGATTGATATAGTGTAAAGGGCAATTTTAATCTGCATTAAATGCCTAAGCTAACTAGCATATTCATTTGGATAAGGATTAATACTGAACTAAAGAAAATTGCTTTGAAAAAAACGTAATTTTTTAATTAAAAATTTGATTTCATTTTTTCAAGCGATTTGGCATACCTAGTAACATTCTCCATTGTACAAGACTCAGTGAACACACACACATAGCTCAGAGTCTTAAGTAGATTCAAATTTCAGTCAAAACTTGAAAAATCGAGCGCCAAAATTGAACGCAAGCCTTAAAAAGAACTGGAGTCTTAAAAGAACTCGAGTCTTCTTTAATTATTTGATTATTAATTAATTATTAAACTGACAAGTTGTATTTAACATTTTGCATTAACTACTTGCTACTAAATTAATAATAATAATAATGTCCTCCCAGCCGAATTCGGCTACGGCGGCCGTCTATATAGAGACGAGCCAGATGCGCAGGACATATTATAGTTCACACTTCACAAGTAGGTATGCGCACAGACACAAGTGCACTCTCTATTCCCTCATTCTCATATTCCGATGGGACGGCAATCCGACACGATCGGTGAGAAATCAGGCGCAGGACCTACGGCTTAACGTGCCCTCCGAGGCACGAGGGTGTAACACCACCGACTTCCTGACTCCGGACTGTTATTAGAAATTGAAAAATCCCAATAACAATTTTTGGTCCGACCCGGGATTCGAACCCAGGACCTCACGTCTGTGGTTGAACATGCTTACCACTAGACCACGAGGCAGTCAATACTAAATTAATAGAAACTTAAAAAGTAAATTGTACCGTGGAAAAAAATCAATTTCCCCATTTATAATTTCTATTTTCGCCACATCTGACCGCAGTAATGAGTGTTCCTCCAGAACGCGGCGTGTAAATAATTGGTACGCGCTGGCAACTCCACCGGTGACTCACTGCGGTCGGACTTCATTAACTTTTTGCTGCGGCAGTGAACTTGGGTTTTTTTGTTGTACCGCGCCGTTGTCGGCTTCGCTCGCAGCGGATTCGGTGAAGGCAATTTGTGGCTGCAATTCTTTTTTTTTTAATATAATATAATATCTATGGACATAATATACGTTAGTCTAGTCCCGTGCTAAGTACCGTAAGGACTTGTGCTGGTACTAGACAACGGAAATATATTTAATATGTTTTATAAATATAAGAAATGATATATTTAAAATTTTTATTATATAAATACACACATAAACATCCATGGCGCAGGCGGGATCGACCCCGCGACCGTTGGCGCGACATGCTCCGCTTGTGCGAGCCCTGTACCAATGCGCCAGCCGGTCGTCAAATTATAGTTAGCTATACATATCGGGATGCATCTCTCACATCTACGCATAGGGGGATCCCCTGACAATACCTAGATGACGAAATGCGAGCACTCAAAGCAATCCCATGAAACTGTATCTGGCTTCTCTTTGCTTCCACAGCACAACTTCAGGTCCGAAAAACGAATTTCTACGATAAAAAAAATTGCCTGCTAATGAATTATTAAAAAATAGTACCTAATTAGATATAACTTTATTCGATAATAAGTAAGTTCTGAATAGGTTATATCCTCATAATTATACATTACAAGTCAAGTCTCAGAGACTGTCAATAGAAATGAAAACTTCAAACTCTCTTAAAATGTAGCAGGAAAGTGATAGTCAGCAGAAATTCTACGGCTAGCATGTTTGCTCACGTTTTCCCGCCTAACGGTATAAAGAAGTTTTCATTTCACAAACGTTGTTAAGTTATGTTATTAATCGACACATGAAAGATTGTAAATATGTAGATTAAGTTCTAGTTTATACTTGCACTTTGCACCAATATAAAAAATTAGAACTTTTTTTATATGTATGTTACACATAAGTAAAAATAATATGGAAGAAAAAATCATTGGTTAATAATTAAAATTAACATTTTAGCGTATATTAAAAGGAGGATGTCCAAGAGTGGCCCAAGGCTGTTAGGGCTGGTATTGATAAAATGTGATATAAAAAGCGTTTCTGTTTTCACCATAGGGTTTTTCCCCCGACGCGACGACCGCCGCTTTAGCTCAGCATCGCCTTTCGGTTTTATCCAAAACATATTACCGGACCAGAGCAGAGTTCAGAACATGTTAAGCGGAATACTGAATTTCAATCCGTTCAGCAATAGAGGCGTGACCAACAACAGACCAGACAACCCGTACCAGACGGGCGCAGGATACGGATACGAAACCAACAGACCGAACGCGGTACGATTTCCAGTAGACGGACCAAACGATGGCGGCAATTTTGAAAATCCATATACAAACAACTATGTAACGCAGCCGGGAATGGTGGCAGTCTCGGAAAACTCCGGCGGACTAATTACTGGTCCAGTTGCTGATGCCAACGGATCCGGCGGACTGATGTCTGGCACTGTTGGAGACTCTGACAATGGTTTCGGACTAATTGCTGGTCCTGTCGTTAAAAACGAAAACAGATTCGGAGAGACGTCAAATTCTGGCGGACTAATATCTGGTACTGTCGGAGAGTCGTCCAATTCTGGCGGACTAATATCTGGTACTGTCGGAGAGTCGTCCAACTCCGGCGGACTAATATCTGGTACTGTCGGAGGCTCATCAAATTCCGGCGGACTAATTTCTGGTTCTGTCACTCCTGAACAAGGACAACCGAACAGCGTCAATTTTGGACAAAGCAACGCTTTCGATTACAGAAATGGCGGATCGGACGCAGCCGCTAGATCTTTCGGTACCGATTTCTTTTATATAAAATAAACTAACGGCCGGTGTTTGGATGTTTGTGACTAAAACGTATATTGTAAGAAGGCTTTATATTCACATTTGTTTTTACTTTCATCATGAACCATTCAGTAGTGATTTAGCCTAATTTTTATTAATGCGTAATCTTAGTTCAGTTCATTGCTTTTGCAAATCCGCGCAATTTTCATTCATCGCTGTAAAACTGCTCAAAGATATCACGTTCCATTCAACGGCTTTAACTTTTTACTTTCCCGACGTTTCGGGTACGTTACAGCGACGGCTATGGTTGCAAATCCTTGGTTTCCAAGGTGAACACGTCCGGAATTCAACTTCATTTCGACTAACAAACATCTGCATTAACTGTAATGTACCAGTTTGTATTCTACTGTAGTCGCTAAAAGATTGGTGTGTATTTATTATTCCACAAGTTTTCATGTCATTTAGAGCTTTGCATTCATGCTACTTATAGTGTCGGCGATCGGCGATGTACTCGTAAATCGACTGCGAGTTGTAAGTCGAGCATCGGAGCAGTTAAATTGGGCGATTCCAATACCGCGACTGGAAGCGGAAAGTCGCTAAATTGTGAAGCGGCGTCGATGCCGATCGGTAACTCAGCCGTCTCATAATCCCCGATCGCCGCTGCTAAGTATCGTGTGCTGTCGCCATTTTTAGTCAGCATCAGGAGTCTTGAACATCGGTAAGGTTGGAGTCATGAATGTGGAAGCAGGACAAAATACGGATCGTGGTCATCAATCTGATCTCTCTGCTATTTGTAGTAATTAGCAAGCTGGTGTGAAGATATGTTGTAGGTACAAGGAGATAAAAATACGGCATTAGATAGACTTATTCGTTGATATTTCTTGCTGTTAAAAATATTGGAAAGTTCAGTCACATACCAATTAGACATAAGTATAATAAAGCATCGACATCAATTCAACTAGAGACGTCCACAGACAACCGCAAAACCAGAACAGCATTTCTATTGGGCCATCTGGGTTCAGAACCCGAGTTCATGAGACTCGTCACTTCACGCCTGTGTTGTGTGACCGAGAGGCACCACGCCGGTGCTGTCGTCGAGCCGGTCAAGTTGACTACGACTACTACCCTGTCAACCAGGCGTGGTTATACGGACCAAACCAGAGGAGTGCGCTGCTGTCTTTAGGGTTCTCTTTTGCCCTTCAGATGCGCACCTTAGTACTTTATTTTTGTATTAGTCTCTAAACCCTTCTGCCCTTTCCGGGTCGGATGCCACAGTAGCTCGGCATCTTCCGATAGGTCGTCCTGCGTTGGATCCTGAGTCTGGGGAAAAGGATAGTTGAGTTGCCTTTTGATGATTATATCTACGCCCATCGACATCCGCATATGCAGGCCTCTTGACCTTCTTCCCCCCAATAGACCATGAGAAATTCACAAATCTGCGGCAACACTACGGCGCGAGTAGCGAGAGGTACCTCCCCGATCGTGTCGGCTGCATTGTATCCTCCTACACAGTTTTATCTAACACATTATATGATATACTAGCTGCACTCTGCGTGCGTCGCTACTTGTGGCGCCATCTGTCGAAAATTGGTCTAAAAAAACGGGTCGAAAACTAAGAAACCGTGGGCTCATGCACAACAACATTGCCATAGATCATCACATGATCAAATGTATACTTTACGATTCTATAAAAAACGATACAAACATTCATTTTTCTATATAAAGATTCTAATACTTCGTCTCTTATATTGTGGTCAAGCCGGCTGTCAGACCTTGATCCAAATAATTATATTAGCCTTTATAGCAAACGTAACATTAATTGTGCTAATTGAAAATGATAGAATTATAAATGATGTGTATATTGTATAGCGCCAATATATCAACTACAGTCATAACATTTTATCGCGGTCCGAGTGTATTCACAATGGCGACGTTTCGGAAGATTTACATCAGTGCAGGGGTGTCAAACTCAATATTGCAGAGGGCCGTAATATACTTGTATTAGAGTAATTTTTAATTTACCGTAGATTTAATATCTCAAGTGCAGTCTATGTCTAACATCTTTGATAACAAGATTTTTCTTTCTGTGATGTTGCGATCGCGGGCCGTATTGATAGCTGAGGCCCGGACCGCGGGCCGTATCTTTGACACCCCTGCATTACAGCAACCGTGATTAAAGTAGTTTTATTGAGCATTCATTTGCAAAATCCGAGGAAAAGTCTAACGAGTTAAATCCTAATACCGGACTACAATAATGTCATCCCAGGGCGGCCTTCTCTATCGCCGAGCCATCTGCGCAGGACGTATTATAGTGCACAAGTGTGCGCGCAGACACTCTCAGTGCACTCTCTATTTAGTAAGAGGTAGTGCCACACTGCATACTTGCATGTAGCCGAATTGGGCCGGCACGACCGGGGAGGTACCTCTCGCTTACACGACACCGGCGTAAAGTGACAGCTATGCTGCTGCGTTTCGTGCGGTGTGTAAGTTGCCGGTGGCCCATGGATGTGGGAGGAGTAAGGTGGGCAGCGCATCTGTATAGCCTATATTCGGATGTATATGGGCGTCTGTAGGTAGTCATGAAAATTGCTCCGACTCGTTTGCCCCCTATATCATTAAAAAAAAAAATATTCCGATGGGACGGTAGTCCTACACGACCGGAGAGAAATCAGGCGCAGGACCGAGGGCTTAACGTGCCCGAGGCACGGGGGTGTAACACCGCCAACTTCCTGACTCCGGACTGATATTAGAAATTGAAAAATCCCAGTAACAATTGTTGGTCCGATCCGTGCGAACCCGGGACCTCACGTCTGTGGTTGAACACGCTCACCACTAGACCGCGCGGCAGTCACCGGACTATATATGTGTATAAGGCCGCCCCTGGACTCACATTTCGCATTTAATCAAATTACATTCTGCAAAGTTATGAGGCGTATAATAATTATAAATATTAACAATTTTGCACGCCGTCGGTCTTTTGCTACGCGAATTAAATGTTTCCATCGTTTTTAAGTTTATAAAATAGTTGTGTCAATGTTAAATGTCAATGTCAAATCGATTGCGGGAATTCTGCGTGTCCCAGTGATCTCGCGGCCTCGCCGGGATCGTGACGTCGATAAAAACACGCCAATTTACTGTTGACGACCAGCGGAAAATATTAACAGCGTGACGTCATATATGTCCCAGTTACCTATAGGACGGATGTCTAATGTCTATACGCGTCAATCGAAGCGTAATCCAAATCCGCTTAGCAGTTTTCTAGTTAAAGGGCTGGTACTTACGTCTTTTTGGTATAGAGGGACAAACGATTATTTGGAGCCATTTTCATGACTCGAATCAAAAAGTGTTATTGGGATTTCACAGTCCGGAGTCAGGAAGTTGGCGGTGTTACGCTTCCGTGCCTCGGAGAGCACGTTAATTTCTCTCGGTCGCCGTCCCATTGAAGAATAAGGGAATAGAGGCACTTGTGTCTGGACACACACTTGTGCACTATATGTCTTGCGCAGATGACGTCTCTATGGAGATGGGCGCCGTAACCAATATTTAACTAGGACGACATAACAACTTGTATAGCTCGAGAGGATGATTGGTGGCATAATTCCCTCTCTCCGTGGTGCATAATTCACCATCACCTGGCTGCTCTTTACTTGGCTTGTAAAGCGAATAACCTTTCTATCCTCAGTTCAACTTCAACCGGAGGGTTTCCAAGCCAAAGCTTTACCCGTCTCTGTCCAGATTGATTCACAGCCCATGCTCACTGGTGTTTGGGCAATGACGCTCCGTCACGTTCCCAGTATTATAGTCATTAGTCAATATTAATTTTCTTACTAAACTCAAACCAGTTCTCGGTGGCCCAACACGAGTGTCCGGTCGACGAACTCGATCTCAAGACCACAGCTCGCTGCTCCGGCACGCTGCCTCCCTTGACCGGTGGCCTTCGTCATCACAGACCCGGAGAGAGCGACCCTGCTGTAGCTGGGACACATTTGTAGCGGAGAATGAGCAGTCGGTCAGGGTCGGAAGTAGGCTTGCCAACTTGAAATTACGAATTTGTGGGACATAATGATTTCAAATGCGGGATAAGGGTTCAAACAGCGGAACCCAACTAGTGATGGGTGATTGTAGTTGTGGGAATAGTGTGATTGAGCTTTTTTTTTAGGTCGCCATGTAGCCCACAACATAATAATCGCAAGACGCTTAGTCTGGTGCATGCGCTTCGTGCATCGATTTTTATTCGATTACTCGTGAAGTAACGTAAATAACCTTTTTTTTAGGCGTCGCGCGTCGTGGACCAAGTATTGTAATGAGTAAAATAATAACACTTTGTCAAGAGCATTTTAAATTATGTAATTTTTAAATAACAATTTTTTGCGTGGCCTATCATTTGGCCTGCCGGCTCTCGGTGATGGTCGAAAAGCGGGACAATTAGCGTCCCGCACACGCCCCAAGCGGGACGTGTTGAAGGGGGGCTCAGAAGTGGGACGTCCCGCGTATTGCGGAACGGTTGGCAAGGTTAGTCGGAAGTCTGTCAAACCGGACGAAACACGACGACAAAGCCAGCTGCACCCTGATAATAACAATCAAGGTCCTAGAAAATTTTCGATGATCGCGCTAACGCTATTTAAAGCAAAAAAAAAATGTAAGTCCATTCCATTAAAAACAGGAAATGATACAGGATAAAACTTGCAAAAATGGCAGATGTATTCATATTTTATAGCATGTTTAATAGTACTAAAATTAGCAACTGGTCAAGCTAGCTAGATTGGTTCTTCACTTGTATTTGTTGAGATACGAAAAATACGAATATTTTATACAGCAGCGGCTGTGAAAATTTTATATCATTGCCGGGGTTAATCGTTATTAAAAAAACTAGACGTCATAAACATTTTGCCGCCATTATTCTTTTGACGTAGGTATTCCAAATTCGAATTTATGATCCTAAAAACAGATGGCATTGGTGTGACGTGATTTTCCTTGCGCGATGATACAAGGTCGGCCGGTCATCAAATTAAACCCACGTAGTGGACGTGAATAAATATATAAGGCCGTGCATTACACAGTCACTTAACATGGCGACAATTTCTTGAAATAGTTTGATCGTCGTCATTCGAAGCTTTATAAAACATTGAAAGATTCTTATTATACGTTTATTTTTTTATATTTCACTTCAACCGATCGACGCATGTATTTCTTTGTTGTAGGTATTTTATAATATAATAATTCTTTTTTATATTTATTATGATAGGATTTATAAAATTTTTCATTTATTATCGTCATATACATACTAAGAGCTGATAGATATGCTACATATCTAATCAACGTTGCTAAAAAGGCACCCTGATTTTATCCCAAAACTAAATGTCCCGCGAAGAAGGTTCTATAATATGTATATTATTATGGTAATCAATCTCAAATAAATTAAAAGGAGACGGTAGAAATAAATATAGTTCAATCAATGCCAAAAATATATTTTTACTGTTGATAAAGTCAAAGTAAAATTAAAATATACTGAATAAAAAATAAAAGTAATTAATAAAAAACGTTTTGATTCTGTTAATTATGCGAACGTGAGGGAAACTGCCCAGACACGTTCGCCCTCTGTAGACGGGAAAAGTCAACGTGACCTTGACCTCATACTTCCTTGTGAATAATATTAATTGTTGTCTCCGACTCTACAGGTCAGAGCTAAATTTATATACAAAGACGAGTTGAATTCTCAATTGTACTGATGAGTTGAACTCATTTTATTGAGTGCAGAATATAAATTTGAGCAAAAAAATATTTTTATTTAAAATTGACACGTACATTTAAAACTGAAATTGTTAACGAACTATGTACATTTATTGTGTGCGCAGGTATATTTATTGATATTTGCGTATGACTAGGTAGTGTCTTTTTGTTTCTATTCGGTTTGCAAAATCATTTATCCATAGTATTTATATTTTGTCTCTCCTAAGTAATAGAATGATTTATATTATATCTAACAAAGGAGGGGATCTCATTTATATGCCTTCTATGTGGATGTTTATGGGCGTAAGAAGGCTCCGGCTCGTTTGCCCCGTTATAATATAAAAAAGTTAGGTGTCGGTGTGAGCGGCTCCCGAGGCGATCGGTTTTCTGTTAGCGCGTCTGTAGGTACTGTGATGTAAGTTGTAACTAGGTAGGTGCTACGTACAGTAGCCGGCCGCTGCGCTGTGGGTACAAGGCCTTAACTAGGATGGCGCCGTGGTTGGTCCGCATACTGGCCTGGTAATATGGCCTCGTTGGCTTTTGGTCTAGTAGTCAACCACAGACGTCAGTGATTCGAATCCCGGGTCGGATCAATAAGTGTCAAGGGGATTTCTCAATTTCTAATAACAGTCCGGAGTCAGGAGCTGGCGGTGGTACACCCCCGTGCCTCGGTGAGCACGTTAAGCCGTCGGTCCTGCGCCTGATTTCGTCGGTCGGTCGTTCGATCGAATCGGACTGACACTTCGGACGAGGCGAATGAGGAATAGAGAATACACTTGTGACACTGTAATATGTCCTTTGCAAATGATGGCTGCCATAATTCGACCCGGTGGATGTTATAATAAGTCATTCCGACATTTCGTAAAGCACAAACGCTAGAAAATTATATTTAGCGTTGAGCACATTGCTATGTGTAATGTTATTCATATTTGCCAGATCTACTGCGTTAGCAAATAAAGTAGTTATTTATGTATATTAGTGAGCAGGAGCTGCTGTGCATCATAATCGGGTAGGAAGGAGGTTCTCTCGTTTACATAAATATAAATTATAATAATGTCGTCCCAGCCTTAGTTCCGTTATGGCCGCCATTACTCCGTACCATACTCCCAGGGTAAATAAGAAATGACACCAAATGAGGTATTGGTAACAAACTCTCAAACGGGGAGGGTAACTACGGGGGGGCAAGTCGACAAAATACCACGGGTCTCCAGCCGGAAGCGGTTCCGGTCAGAGGAGAATCCTATCTCTCAAAATTTAGCACATTTCAAGCTCTATAGTTACGCCACTGCTCTCAAACATCCTGACATGTCGACCTTTAGCCTTCGTCGTCCTTCGACATTTTATTGCGTCCATTACGTCTGTTGTACGCAAATTATTAATCATTATTATTTTGTTAGGTTGTTGATGTAGATGTTGCTTCTGATTTTTTACAAATTTGAGTTTTTCTTGGTTTCGTTGAGAACATAAATGTCCTTTATTAACTATACACCGTTATATTATAAATTTTATATTCATACATTTTCAATAAATTCGTCTAAACATGTGTGCAACACAGTGCAACCTATAAATATCTTTAATTGATTTTATTAACATCATTTTCCTTTCATTCATTTTCCATAACGATTATTTATTTCAGTATCATTTCATAGTCGACACATATATTGTGGATGTCTTCTTTTTAAGACCACATTCCTGTGTCAGGGACACTGAGGCCAGGGGCGTGACACCAACCTCCGAGCTCCTGCCTGTACGGAGTTTGGATGAACGGAGCGCTCCTGTACCAACAGGGTCTGAGCGTATAGATTACAAAAAATACTGACTTTTCACTGCATTAAGTTTCTATAAACTGTTGTATAACATGTCGTTCAGCTGACATAAAACATATTTGTATATTATCATCTGTATGGCCGTATTAACAACCTGCGTGTGGTGTCATCCTCATGGATACTAATAATTGTCTCAATAAATCATTGACATTATCCATTGAATAAATATTACTCGTAGTTCAATAACCATTGTGTGACGTAGTGCCAAACATGCTTCATTCGAATCAAGCCGGCAAAACCGTAGGCTACCGGAAACATCCGTGACCTGAGCGAGAGGTGCCCACTCAACGGTCGGATATAAAAATTTTAAATTTGTATCACTCTTAACAATTAAAATATATTGTCCGCTATTGATATCGATGAAGCTGCACTGACCTTCTGTCTCAGCATAGTTTCTATCTAAAAAAAAAAAATGTCCGTTGTCTAGTTCCGTATCAAAGGTCCTTGCGGTATAACATGGGGTTGGACTAACGCGTGATTGCAGGTCTATTATTATGTCGCTGCAGACGGGGCTATAAATCGTTATCAACAACCCTAAGCAGACGCTTAGGGTTGCGCGTCTACTTTATCGATAAAACTTTAGGTCATCAAACACATGTCACAAATCAGTGTAAAAAGAATTCATGTCCTAAAAAGTATAACTTTCATTTATTTTCTTTACAAATAAACATAACAATTATTAAGTTATACGCGTTACTAATTTATGTCAGCCACCTACAAAATATCGATAACATTTATCGACACTAATACACGCACTGACTGACCCCTAAGTCACGTGAGCGGGAAAGGGAGCCAATCTCCCCCGTTTTATGACGGAGTCTGCAGCGACAATAAGAGAACAATAATTGACGAACATCTGGCTCCTTCCAGACGACACCTGCACGACCATCGAGGGCGGCGCCGGCAGCTGCGTGGTGCTCACCAGCTGCCAGGTGTACCTGCAGCTGGTGAGCCGCGCCCGCACCGACGTGCGCTCGCGCATGGTGCTGCAGCGCTCGCACTGCGGCTTCGAGAGCAACGTGCCCAAGGTACGGTATAGCACAGCAACACACGCCGCACCCACACCACATTTATGTGCCTTGGAGCCCGGGTGGCCCCTATGTCGGACTCGACATTTAGTGTATTACCGACTACCTACCTACCCTGTGGATGCCTACAGCCCCTATAATTGGAAGGCCGGGATCTGCAAGCAACAGGATCCCTCCAGCGACCGGCTGACCTCGGTGAAAAACTCCAAAGGAGCACGCCGCCAATTTGTCCAAAAATTGGACCCGTCGCTCGCGCCAGCCACGCCGCCATCTGCTGCTTCAGAGGTACGAGTGGAGGACTCATCCACTGAGCCGCCCTTAGTCGTGTAGTAGTGGGGCAGGAAGAGGGGTAGGCTCACCACCCCTCCTGAGAGTCCTAGGAGGACTCCACTCTGTATATGGAGGAAATCAAGAGGCAGGATTTTGCTCTTCAATTCTATTCCCCACCTCCAATTCTTCTCTCTATGACGGTCTCATTTGTATTTACACGGTTTATGGCTCTCTTTAACTCCAACAATGGGCCACCGGCTACTTACTAAAATCATAACGCGACGACTAAGCTATCACTTTCAAAGTTCTCGTGATCGAACCTCTCCCATCGTGGCAGCCGGAATCAGATAAATGGAAATATGTAGATGATTCTTAAAACCTATTAATATACTATGAGGGCCATCTAGTTACTTGGTGCTTACAAACCGGACGGTCCTCAAGGGCAGAGTATCATGAATATTAACGAATATAGGGGAGGTGAGCGAGTCTGCCGCCAGTGGCTTCCGACGCCCTTACATGGGATCACTAGATATGTGAGGAAAATGATTTTTAACCGTGCAATGCAGTGTTACAAAAAAGTTGAAGTAACAAGTAAACAAGTAACAGCAATTAAGTTCAAAAAATAAACTGAATTAACACGTTCACTGCGGCAAGTAAAATCATAATTCTTCGTCTGGTGCGGCGTCGGGCCAAAATGCGCCCCCAATGATATTTCCGCCAGTGCGTGGCAGGTCTTTCTAGACCCACCAGCACTAGGATAGATTAAATTGCTATATCTTTGTGGAAACATAATATATACATTTTTTTTTTATATTGTTAGAATGGCCTAGAACCCAACTTCCTTAGATTTGATTCGCCCCGGGATCTGAGAAACAGGAAATGAGAAATTAAGCAGGAAAAGCGGCAGGCCGCTATCGACCTGAACCGCACTAGATAGTTTTTTTAGTAGTGATGTGATAGATAAAAATAAGGGTATATCGAAAATAAAACAGAATTATCGTAAAAGAACTAAAAAATTTTTTTATTTACTTATGCCTGTCTTGAAAACAGGTTACACAAAGGTTTTGATTGCATTTCCTACTTACAATATTTTTTTATTTTCTTCACTTTTTTTTTTGCTTCGGTACGATTATAGGTTTCCGCAATCTGTCATAGCACCCTGCACAATTTCTTCGTATAGCGCTCATCTCAAGGACATGGTCATTTTCCTTAGTTGATTTTCTGAACTTACTTGATTTACTTGATTTTCTGAAATGATTTTTACCATTTTTTAACAATTTATGAGTTTTACCACAGAACTCGCGAAACTGAACAACTTTCCCCAAAGAACATAGATCGAAATATGAAAAAAAAAATTGGCCCTCCCTTACAAGATTGACCATCAGCTGATTGGTTAACTTTATTACTGTTAGAAGTCCAAAAATTTTTTTTTGACTTGATTTTACTTGATTTTCTGAAATGATTTTTACCATTTTTTAACAATTTATGAGTTTTACCACAGAACTCGCGAAACTGAACAACTTTCCCCAAAGAACATAGATCGAAATATGAAAAAAAAAAATTGGCCCTCTCTTACAAGATTGACCATCAGCTGATTGGTTAACTTTATTACTGTTAGAAGTCCAAAAATTTTTTTTTTTAATTTCGACCTATGTTCCTTAAGGAAAGTTGTTCAGTTTCATTACCACGTTCACCACCTTCAAGGTTGACACCCCTTTTCCGTTACACGCTGTATAAGGTCATTTTATGTTAAGTGAAAATATTTTAAGGGTGTGCTCTAATCATTACAGCAATCAGACCACGTAAAGCGTTATTTTTATAATAAATGCAGCTGACTGACCACAAATAAGAACTTGTATCATGTGTTAGTAAGCAGTGCCATAACATACCATAATAGAAGCAGTAGTGCAAAAAACGCCATACATCATTTGCAGAAAAATAGCGGAGTCTTTTTCTTCACTGCTGTCACTGTTACTGTCAATAACTGCAGGGCGAATTACTCTATTTTCCAAAATTTGTATTTTTCTTTTGCTGCTTGCCATCATTTATATTTTTTTCTAACGCGATTGTATCGAATGCTACGCCCGACGCCGCACTCAGCGGATGTTTTTCACCGTCCGCGTCAGTGCGTGGTAGGTCGATAAAAGCCTGCCGTTATGTTTTGATGGGGAACACCTACAATTTTGACCGCAAGTTGAAATATATATTTGACTCAGTCGAATTTTTACAAACACCTGAGATAATCGTTACGCACAAGCGAGAGGGACACAGTTTTCTTCGTCCGCACCAGCTGAAATACCGCGTCAGGCCTAAATGGGCCTGATACGCAGTGAACGTGTTAACATCACATATAACACTAGCTGCAGTCCGCGGTTTCACCCGTGTAAGGATCGAGATGAAAAATAGTTGTTGGCCGATTCTGAGACCTACCCGATATGCACAGAAAAGTTCTGTGAACTGACTTTGTGACACGAGAAATTTATATATAAGATAAAAGTAATTCAGTTCCACTATTCAATCACAGACAAAATGATAGTTAAATACAAATGAAAATATTGAAAATGAAAATTAAAAAGTTTTTATTCAAAATGGAATTACAGGAATTACTTTTTGAACGTCAACAATTAAATCTACCACCGGTTCAACCCTAGCCCTGTCCTGAGAAGAACCGGCGAAACAAACTTTGCGGGGCTCATGTTGTGATGAGACGTAAAATTAAAAAATATAAAAATACAAATACATTTGCATATTATAAATGATACAATACAATACAATAATTTATGAATTTACAATAATTATGGTACAGCCTGGGAGGAGGGTACTAATCCCAAGATGTGGTATCTGTCATAAAATCTGTTACCTTGTAGTATGCCTTACCACATAAACGCTCTTTAACAACTTTTTTAAATTTATTAATCGAAAGTTTTTGGACGCTTTCTGGTATCCTATTGTACATACGCCTCGTATGCATTGCCCCCGAAAGGAATTGTTTACTTTACTAAGTCTATGAAATGGCCATCTAATTTATGCCTGTTTCTCGTATTTATGTTTATGTACAGTACTCTCGTATTTATGTTTATGTACAATGGGGGTAGTCCCATGGTGGATTGCACCATTATTGGACCGACAAGACCATATATCTCCCGCTCTCTTGGTACCTCCACATAGTGGCAGCAGCGAGCGTAACTATCTGTATATCCATGGATGTGGATCAAAATGGTCTTCACAATTATTTTACCAGCTGTAATTTGATTTGTTCTTCCAGGTGTGCTGCCCTCTCGCGGGTATCCCCACAGCGCCGCCGACTGCCTCCATCCCCATAGCGCCTCCGCCTTCCCCCGCCACCCCCACCACCACCACCACCACCACCACAGTCGCTCCCGCCCCCAGCTCCAAGACGCTGGGCGCCGGGGACTACGTGGCGGCCTTCCCCGACCCCCCCGTGTGCGGCGTCTCCAACGGGTTCTTCGGGAAAGTGGTGGGTGGTGTCGACGCGAAGTTAGGTAATCGACTTCTTTTCAAACATTATGGGCTATAAATTAACTTTACTTTAAAGTATTAAATAAGAATCTGTCAAATTCCTTATTAACAAAACGTTAACTAATTAAGGAAATTGACAGATAATTTGACAGATACTAGTTTAATACTTGGAGTAAAGTTAATATTATGTTATGTATATAATCTATGTTTATTAATAAGGGAGTATAATATGTAGGCATTATGAAGATTCTTTGTCGGGCGGTATGAACGAAATGGACAAGTTACATCAGAGTCAGCACATAACAGCAACGGATCTTTTGAGGACGTGTGACACCCACATACATCTGCATAGACATTGTGCAGATACCCTACTTCACCGCAACTCAGAACATTGGGTAGATGGAAGTCAGCGCCTTATTATACTGACCCAACGTCAAGTTTAACGTCAAGATTCTGAGCATTTATGTCACGTATTATGGAAACGATCAAATGTTACAATATTGAGGCGTATGTGCTCTGAGACACATTTTAGTTGACTGGTGACTTGGGCCAGTGTCAAAGTTGCATGGCCGAACCAAAGGGAACAATCTTATACAATAGGGCGACAGCGATTTAGTTGCTTTTTAAAAGTTGAATGCAGCGACTAGACGCGGGGAGCGCACACTTCAAGACGCCAGACGCGGCGACTTAGTCGCTAATGTGTGTCAATTAATGTCAAATAACGCGCGATTCCGATGCCGCGACAAAATGCAGTCGCAAAAACGACGGTCGCCGCATCTAAAAGTATAGTGTGCTCTCGCCCTTAGACGTTGCAACCATGTGTTCGCAGGTGACTTCCCCTGGATCGCGCTGCTGGGCTACCAGAACAGTCGCGACCAGTCGGTGCGCTGGCGCTGCGGCGGCTCCCTCATCACCGACCGCCACGTGCTCACCGCCGGGCACTGCATCCACAACCACGAGGTCGACCTGTGAGTAGGAGTCTACAGTCCTCCAGCAGTCCAGGTTCCTATCACCCATGCCCATACCCACCGTTCGGGGTACGGAGCCAATCGCGGAAGATGCACCCTATATACGGGGCTGTTATAAATTTGTATTTGAATAAAAAAATAAAAAAAATTTATTTATTCCAAGCAAAAAACATAACTCATGGACACGCGGCGTGAGTGACAGTTTACCTGACCTTGGAGCGGTGCCGACAATCTAAAATTTCAAATATTTGAATCGCCAAAGTATGAACAAAAAATTTTAATCTGTTGATTTTATTAAAATTTATTATTGACCATAAAATAATTGATATAAACATAGGTCTGTTAATCAAATAATTTAATAAAAATCTGTTTTAAATAAAGATACAAAACAGTTACAACTAAAGTGGATGCGATACATGACCGATGTATGTTTCGGACCATTTCAAATCGATGTTTATTTTACATAATATTAAAATGTGACGATAAAATTTAAAACACACTTTTGGATTGACTTTTACTTCAATATTTTTAAATTTGGCTAGTGACCAAAAAAATTAACCCTGTATTTACAAATATCTTGCTTCATTATGTTTGTCTGGACTGTCCCTGAAACTCCTATAAGCATTTAAATGAAATTTAGCACTGATATGTAAGTACAACTTAAAATACAGATTATAATATGTTATTTCGACTAACGACGGGTTATTTTTTGGTCACCGGCCAAATTTTAAATTAAGGAAGTATATAATATCATTCCAAGGGTGCGTTTTAAATTTTATCGTATACTTATTTGTAATATTTTGTTAAATAAAAATCGATTTGAAATGGTCCTTAAAAATACAGCCATCGTGGTTCATATGCGAAATGTATCGACTTCAAGGTCAGTGACGCTAGCCGAGTGACACTCGCAAGTCATGTGCTACGCGGTGACCAAGAAATATCTTTATAACATGGGACAAAGCAATTTTAACTAATTATTTTTTATTCTTTTTTATTTCATAAATCGAATGTATTATTGATTCTGAACCACACCTGAAAATTTGGCCGGTGACCAAAAAATAACCCTGTATACATTTTCACATCCATATAAGTTAAATATAAAAGTTTCGATGCATCACAAAACTAAGCCATTTACTATAATTAACTTATGACATTGTACGTACTGCGATGAGCTAAAATGGCGACGATTACCTCGAGCCGTTTAAACTGTCCACGCGTTGAGTGATGGCGCGTGATTGCAGCACTTTAGCATCATTACCTCTAATACTTTATAGCGTAATGATGTAAATAAACTATTCCAGTGGAGCATCAGCGATATGTTTATTATGTTTTATAATTTACGTGTGTAAAACACCAGCAAGCAATCAGATGTTGATAGCAAGCATCTTTATCAATAATATTTATTCTAAAACTTGTCATAATTAGCTATTTGTTTTTCATACAAAAATAAACTAAATTTGTCGCCCGAGCGTTATTAGTGCATCGCATGCCTACGGAAGATAAGGTTAATAGCCCGTGACACGTCCGGCGGGGG
>LUGF01020413.1:115609-128740 GCA_001625245.1 Calycopis cecrops
CCTCTCGCTAACACAATACGGACGTAAAGTGTGATCGACGGATCATTGGCTCCCTAATAATATAAAAAGTATAAGAAAAAATTGCATCCGACCAGACAAATTGAAAAAAAATATCAGTTAGGGTGACAGCACACACGACATCTTTAAACGCGGCGACCGCCCATTTAGTCGCTTTTTAGAAGCTGGATGCAGCGACTAGACGCGGGGAGCGCACACTTCCAGACGCCAAACGCGGCGATTTAGGGTCAACTCACACCGAAAGAGCGGCGAAGCGCAGCGAAGCGAAGCGACCCGCCCGGTAGGGAAGGCGCGCGGATTCCCGCGACTGCTCGAGAAGTCGCTGGAATGCTCCAGAAGTCGCGAGAATTCGATAATAAGTACTATAGTAATGAAAATAAAGTTGAAATTCATATGACACATAAACTGCGCTCCGCTTCGCTGCCCTTCGCCGCTCTTTTGGTGTGAGTTGACTATTAGTCGTTAATGTCAATGCGCGATTCCGATGCCGCATCTAAATGCAGTTGCGAAACTGTATCGTTGCAGTCGTACGACTATTCGACCGGTCTCATAGAGTCGCTGAATTGTGCGACGTCACCACGTCTAAAAGTCTCGTGTGAGCAGCCGTGAACATGATTGATGACGTTATTGACGCACAGGTTGGCGGGAAAGTTAGAGTGCTCTTGATTTTTCTCAAGCCTTCGATTGCCTCAATTTGAACCTACTTTTAGCAAAACTACAATTTTACGTTAGATGAGGCCTCTGTACCGTTGTTTGCCGACCACTCAACGAGCAAGTTATCCTTCAATATAGATACCAATCACCATATCAGCATAAGAGTGCAGAAGGTTCTGGAGCCGATATTAGTCACCACTCGACTGAAATAATTTAATGAGTATAGCTCTATGGATGTAGCTATAAATATCTATGCTGATCACATTCAGCTGTACCTGCACCCACTCTTTAGAAATACTTTACAGTCCCTGTAAACGAATTTTTGGTGCCGTCGGATCTAAAGTTTTGGTTCTTAGCCCTGATTTTTTACTTTATCTATTACGTTAATAACTTTCAGAATGGTTGACGATGGGTGTTGGTGGCGCGGAGTTCTTCCTTGGCGCTATAGTGGCGTGGTGGGGAAGAGGTAGCCGGCACTTCACGCTGGCCGGGTGGCTGGGCGCCACCGCCATCTCCGGGCTCATAATCCTCGCCTTCCCCTTCCCTGAAGCGCACTCGCCGTCCGTCGGTACGTATTCATTATTTTTTGGGCGACCTGTTCGTTCCCTTGGTACTACGCGACGGTGCCCGCGCAAGTCTTGGATTATTATTTATATATTATATATAAACAAATGTGTTATGTTCCTGTTGCATGGGTAATGTCAGACAAGAACTTAGAAATAAAATATATTCCAAGGAAGCCATTCATTTGGACCAAATTAAAAGTGACTGATTATTTTAGAATATGAGTAAAATTAAATTCATTTCTTAGATACATACAGATAGCAAGCCTGAGCATTCATAAATAGACAAAATAATGATGACGATATTCTATTGGCAATATTGTAACTTGCTACTGTTGTATACGGGACTCATGTCCTGGAGTGGAAATAAAACATCTGTGACAGATCAGAGTTAATAGATGATGCCAAAGTTAAGTGACATCTACACTCTTCCAGTCTCCAGCCTCAAGGTGTAATCTCCTAGCAAGCTAGCAGCTGTCACAAATCATCTACGGTGGTCCTGTCACACTGATCCAAGGATGGCAGCTGTCACAAGTCTTCCATCCTGTCACACTGATCAGTAAAATAAACTAACACCTACTCCTTTCAGAGCTGTGTGGCGGTGGCGCGATATCAGCGTACAAGGGTGTCTCCGGGACGGCAGCCAGCGCGGACTCGCTGGCGGCCGTGCGCACCGGGTTCCTGGCGCTGACGGCACTGCTGTGCGCGCTCACGAAGGTCAGCGTGTGGGCGCACGGCCTGACGTACCTCGACGACCACGAGCCGGAGAACGGACCCTACTTCTACGGTTGGTGAAGCGCAAACTTGTTCAAAAGCGTTAGGACAAAACAGTCCACTAACCCATGCCACTATCAACTAGTCGTGGGTCTACGGGTCGAACGACGGAAGTACGCAACCAGACTGTCTTTGGGTTCCCTTTTGCCCTTCAGGTGTGACGCTTCGCTTCTTTCAAGTTCTTTAATCTTTTTCCATCTGTCCCTAAGTGTTTCTCCCATTTCTATTTTTTTTAATGCAGGCAAAAGAGCAGTCGGAGCCATTTTCATGACTACCGACGCCCATAGACATCCGCATTGAGGCTATACAGATGCGCTGCCGTCATTTCCCCTCCTACCTCCACGTGTCACCGGCTATTGACACACCGCACGAAACGCGACAGCACAGCTGTCACTTTACGCCGGTTACGTGTAAGCGAGAGGTCTTCTTCAAACATTCACGTTACTTTTCTTAAGCACAAAAACAGCAGAGAGACATCAGACACCAAAGGCGTCATTTAGACGTCCACCCCAGAAAGGGGAAAAGGACTTCTCCCCTTTTGAGGGTGGACCTCTAAGGACTTAGAGACAAATGAAAAAAGATTATATGACTTTAAGAGAGTGAAGCGTCCTCACGAAGAGCATAAAACCCCGAAAGACAGATCAAGTAAATTTTCACTTCTAACGACGGTCCCTATGACTGCCCGCTTATCTTCTGGTACCCTGATCTCTATCCACCATATACGCTTACTCGTAGCGCTACAAGTGTGTGCTACTAAACACAGGTCATCGTAACTAGATCGTAGACAGTGTTGAGTTTTCCCCACCAGAGTATCAGCAATGCCCATGACTGCTTATCTCCAGGTATCCTGATCTCCATCCGCCTGTCCCTGGGCCTGAGCGGCATCAACTGGCTGCGGAACGTGTCGCTGACGGAGGACTGGTGGCACGCGCAGATCTCCCTCAGCATGCTGACTCTCATGTTCGCGGTGCTCTTCACTCTGTTCCCCAAGAGGATGCCCGACTGCAAGGATTATGATGAGCCGGAATATAACTGTGAGTTCATCTATTAGGGTAGGGTTTTATACCACCAGCAATGTCGCTGGATAAAGCCAACATCGACAATTTTGGTTTAAGACTTGACTTGACTTGAGCATTTGTAATATAAATGAATTACTTGAATGCTCTGTGCGCTTTTCAAAGAGAGAGTTCCAAAAGTTTTTCGAAAGTAACGCGGTGCTTTCGCCTTTGAACGTACACTTATAATTGAGAGTTAAACAGGACAAATAACTTTAAATTTATATAATATTGAGTTATATTGAAAATCGTAGAGCAAAAAGCCAATCGATGATGTTAGAATTTGCTAGGTTTTTAATCAGCCTGTAACATCAGTAAATTATTTATTATAAATTAAATTGTTTAAAAACCGGGTGTAATATAAATTATGTGAAAGATGCACGACATAATACAGTGCAGTGGTCGCAGACCCAAGTGCACTCTCTGTTCCGAAGGAAGGGCAGTCTCCCACGACCGGAGAGAAATCAGGCACAGGACCGACGACTTGCGTGCTCTCCGGGACACGGGGTAACACTGGCAACCGTCTAACTCCGGAATATTATTAGAAGCAGGTCCGTGTTATTTCCAGGCATCCTGAACCCGATCGGCAGGATGCTGCGTAACAAGGCGTTGATGATTCAGACCGTGGCTTTGTCTCTACTCAACGCCGCCATCTTCGGGTACGTCAAATACGACCAGGCGCTCATACAGGTGAGCTTACGTTATTTACTAAAAATAATATTAATGGAAGTCAAGAATGAAAGCAAATGAAAGAATCTGTGATATTTTAAACACTTATAAATAACTAGCTAATACCGCGGAAAATAGAAAATCATCCCATGGCATCTCATAAGATTTTTTTTCGGGATAAAAACTAATATTTTAATCAATGTTACCCTCTATGTATGTGCCAAATTTCATGAAAATCGGTTCAGCAGTTTTTGCGTGAAGGAGTAAGAAACATACGAACAAACTGTCGAATTTATAATATTGGTAGGATATTATTATCAGAAGTGGTTCAATCTGACCCTTTGGTATTCTTAACATATCTCTCGCAGCCGCGCGTGCGAGCTACGGGGCCTATCGTGTTATCTCTTCAGGCCCTACAGCATCAGAAATAAGCCAAACGACACATCCGATTCCTGTCTTACAACGTCAAACCGCATCCTTCGATTTCGTTTATATTTTTATAGTAGGTACAGAAGGGCAAACAAACGAGCCCGAGACATCTTCATAATTCCGACAACCATGGGCCACCAGCTTCACACTGCACGAAACGCGACAACACAGCTGTCAATTACGCCGGTGTTGTGTAAGTACTACTTACTTAAAGTATTTCTACAATATCTGTATTTTGTTTCCAGGCGAAATTCCACGTGGAGACCCTGCGCCAGGACCCGCGCACCGCACGCACCGTCAACGACATCTTCCGGTCGCTCGTCATCATCTTCCTGGTGTCGGTGAGAGACTGTCCTCTGATATATTGACCCTAGGGTCAGTAGATAACGGTGCGAGCCCACCGGTCGCCAGCAAGTCCAATCTCGTCCAGCTCATGGATTTATAATTGCTCGAAGGACTATAAACATGTACATGCTGTCGTACACCTTGAGATGCTGGAGATGCTTGATAAATGATACTCGCTTGGTATGAGAACGCTGATGATTGTTTATTACGACCTGATTTAATAGCTTTTTTTTTGAAAGGACCTATTACTGACGGCGATTTCTCCCTCCACAGTTCGTCGGATAAGCGAAGACTTTTGTCTTTTATTAGTTAGTAAGACGAGGGACAGACCCCCCTCTTTCCCCGCTGATGGGGAGAGATGTACCGGATGTTGACTAAATAGCGACGCCCCGGCTATATAAGCTGTGCCAGCTTATATAGCCGGGGCGTCGCGCGTCGCGTCGCTGAGTATGTATATATAATGTACAGTCAAAGCGTATAATAAACTATAAATTCAAAATTCCTTATATAAATGGAGGAGAAGGAGGAAGGCGGGCAACGCATCTGTATAACCTCGGTGCGGATGTCTATGGGCGACCCTTAGTCATGAAAATGGCTCCGATTTCCCGTTTGCCCCCTATACAATAAAAACGTCGTGTGTACTTGTGTACATGCGTAATAACTTATGCTTACAAGTCCTTTTATTATTTAGCAGAGGGCTAACTTGGTGTGATTCATTTACAAATTGGTATTTACACTCTCGTCACTACGGGCAGTAGGCTGGAAATCTGTGGATCTAGCTTATACTGGATCATATGCACCGACTCACTTTCCCATTCGCGTTGCCACATACAGATGAAGGTTGATACACGTTGTTAGGATAATGATTTTAGATTAAGGTCTTCATTTTATATTTAGAGTCATCAATTTCTCTTTTAATTTTGTTGTTCTGTGATTGTGCTGTTTATATATAACTCCACATCACTCGCTACAAGCTCTCTGCCTCAGGTGTTCCGTATGCGGTTCTCGGCGCGGCGCAGCGACGGCGTGAAGAGCACTACCGCGGCCCGCGTGGGGGGTGTTATCGCCGTGCTGGCGGCGGTCTTCTACGGCGTGCTGGCGGGGCTCGGCTGCGAGACGCGCGCGGTGACAGGAGCGGGGGACGCGGGGGGGACGTACACGCAGCCGCAGTGCAGCTCTGACTGCGGGTAAGACGACGTCGTATTAATGAACATGGTTTAACTTTACTCCAAGTATAAAACTAGAATTTGTCAAATTCCTTAATAAAAAATAAAAAAACTATAGAATTTGACATATACATAGGTACTAGTTTAATACTCGGAGTAAAGTTCTAAAATCTATGTTTAATAATAAGGGGGTTGAGGTACAAGTCCGAGAAGGGTGACAACCTCAAGCTACAACTACACGCTGCTAGCGACACAACTGGTTTCTTTGAAATTGACGGCGCGGCTGCTGGCCGCTGTGTCGCCGCAAATCGATTTCATAGAGATTCATAGATAGCAGTGATGTCGCCGGCGGCGTGTAGTTGTCGCCCGTCTCGGACTTGCACCTTTAGTGTCGCTACAGAAGTGGGGGCGCCACTGCTGCGTGAGCTGCGACACCAGCGCCGCCTCCAGACAAACATCGTAACACGAGACAATAATGTCGTCTCAGCCGAATTTCGGTTACGGCGGCCATCTCTGAGACTAGCCATCTGCGTAGGACATATTATAGTACACATGTGCTAGCACAGATACAAGTGCTCTCCCTATTCTCTCCTTCTCCTATTCCGATTTGACCGGCAGACCGACACTGCCGGAGAGAAATCAGTCAAAGTCGTCGCAACCGGTCGGGGCTTAAGCGGCCCTTCGAGGTACGGGGGCGTAAAACCGACAACTTCTTGACTCTGAACTCCAAAATTTCAAACCTCAAAAACACTTTTTGTTGCGACCAGAGATTCGGACCCGGGACCTCTCGTCTGTGGTTGAACATGCTCACCACTAGACCACTGGGCAGTCATCAACATACGACATTATTAACAGGTAGCCGATGTTTCAGGTGCGGTTCTGAGCAGTACGGGTTCAGTCCGGTGTGCGTGCTGGACTCGGCCACCACGTACTTCTCCCCGTGCCACGCCGGCTGCAACGAGTACGAGGATCTCAACGGCTACCTGTCAGTATACACATTTCACTACTAAGACTTAAGTTTGAAAACCTTTTCAAAACACTATTCTTGTCATTGTGGCATTCAATAATGTCTGTCATCTTCGTAGTCATATTGTGGCCTGATCAGAGAACGAAACCAGTCCTCTTGAGTCCAAGATACCCAATTCGGAGCAAAGTTAAGTCTTGCTAAACTTCCCACGGAGCAATCTGCCACCATGCGCCGGGTAACTTGTACGGATACGCCACAGGCTTTCTTCTGACCCTTCTTAGACTAACTGCATATTTCCTCTGTATTTGAGGCTGTTCTTAAGGTCCAAAATACAAAGATTTGCAGTTGATCAATGCTTGACGCACTAAAAAAAATCTCTTGGTATATGGCTTTCTTTTAGATCAAATCCTTAGTTTGCCGGAATGAATTTTTTTTATAATGAAATTAAATCCGCCAGATTTTTTGCCAATGAGTTTATAACTTGTCTCACAAAACCTGTTCCAGTCTGTTCAGCAACTGCACGTGCGGCGGGCGCGCGGTCCGCGGCAGCTGCGAGGTGGACAGCTGCTGGCTCGTGTACTCCATCTACCTGGTGTTCTTCACCCTCGTGTTGGCTGTCACGGGTTAGTCTGTCATCGATGTACACTGGTCGTTTAAAGGTGTTCACACATTATGACGACTCGACGCCAACTCCATTTCTTTAAATGTCGTGCGAACACCTTCAAAGGTCGCTCGGTGGCGCAAAGCGACAACTGATCAGGTTAGTAGTGAAATGTCAGGCAACTGGTTGGACCGACCATCGACAAACAGCCGTTAGGCAACTGGTTCTCTGATCTGACTGTCGAGTGGGAGAGGGAATACCTGGCCTTGTAGCGCACTCCTGCCGCACGCTTTAGTCCGAGACGATACAAGATCGGTAGCATTTCGACAAGTTACGCTATGTAATTATTGGGGTCCGAAGGCGAGAAAAGCTACAAGATTTGAGGATCATCGATCCGGAAATCTGGTAGCTTGTTCCAACGGAAAGGTGAAAATAGGGAGCGTTTACATCACTGCCCTCGCTTACTGGAAGACTGTTGGGCCAAGTTGCCGTGAGATGTAATGTGATTATCGAGATCCGAAGGCAAGGAGAAGACTAATCCTAAAATCTGGCAGCTTGTTCTACCACCAAGGTGCAAATCGGGAACTTTCGCAACACTGAGTCCCGTTTTGTAGATCTTTACGGGTTTTAACAAGGCAAAACATTTTTTTTTCGGCCGGGTTACACCAGCCGTGGTCACAAGCCGAGTCCCTCGCTCATATTTATTGTCTGGCGCAGCGGCGTCCATGCTGATGCAGGGCATGGCGGTGCTGCGGNNAGCCGATCGCCATGGGCGTGTCGCTGGCGGTCATCGCGCTGCTGTCCAACGTGCTGGGGCACGCGCTCTACATGCTCATCAGCTGTGAGTACATTCTTTTATTAAGGCAGTTGCAAACTGGCTAGGAAACCCTAAAAATATACCATCCCGTTCGATACTTAGCAATGGTCCTGGCTAACGTAGTACTAGTAATACTTGGCAATTTTGCCGACTTCAGCTGAAGTTCATTATATTATTTTAGTAAGATGCAGTTGCTGTTTAGCTAGGGAACACCTTGACCAAAAAGAATATTAGGCAATTTCGCCGATTTCAGCTGTAAGTTGCAAGAGGTAGTGCCACTGCCGCTGCCTGTATCCGAATTGTGCCGGCACGACCGGGGAAGCACCTCTCGCTTATACGATACCGGCGTAAAGTGACAGCTGAGCTGTCGCGTTTCGTGCGGCGTGTCAGTAGCCGATGGCTCCTGTAGGCGGAAGGAGTAAGGAGGGCTACGCATCTGTATAACCTCTATGAGAATGTCTATGGGTGTCTACCTCCACACCGCACGAAACGCGACAGAACAGCTGTCGCTACGACGCGACGGTATCGAGAAGGCAAGAGGTACATCCCCGGTCGTGCCGATCCAATTCAGCTACATACACGCAGCGAGGCACTACCTCTTACTAAATACGTTTCCTCCGCAGACCTGACGTGCGTGCACTCCGTGGGCGGCGTGTGTCTGCTGCACCACGACAGCCTGCTGTCCGTGGGCGGCGTCAGCGGCGTGTTGGCGTTGGTGTCGGCGCTCGTCAGCTTCCTCGCCAGCAGGTTCCCGCCCGCCGACCACGACCTCACCAGCTGATGACGTGTCCACTAGAGTTTACTCCTCAATAACATGATTCACAGTGAAACGCTTTACTGTAACGTTAATAACAGTACTGATGTGCCGATGAGGACTGCTTACTATAAAATAACGAAATCAAACGACTTCAAACGGCACTTTGGTAAAACCAACTCAACTAACTCCCAATAATGAAAACAGATGGCGTTAGTATAATCTATAAATCAATAGCTGCTTGTATCCAGTGAGTTGTAACAACTACGTACTATAACCCAATGCTTGTATCACAAATCATGTTACACTGAGAGCGTTACTGTTTCAATTTTTTTTTCATACTGCGGGACGATTTATTAAGAAGTAAACTCCAAGAAAGATGGGGGAAATCTTTCATAGATAGGTATTTATTCAAAATGTATATAGTGATATTTTTTTACACGATTATAGAAAGTTTTACAAAATTATGTGGAAGTTTTAATTTACACAAAGTGTCATATTAGATAACTAGTATAATATGACTAATGACTTACGGACATATTATAGTTAGCGAAGTGTTTTATTTTATTTACCTTTAAAAAAATTATTATATAATTTGTCTTATTGTATAAGGGGTCACATAAGCAGTCGAAGGCTTTTGACATACGTGATACGTCCATAGACATAGGCACAAATGTTACGGAGGTACCTCCTTTGCGGGCTGCCTTCGACCTCCGATCTAATGGACCACAGAAAACTCACCAGCCGCACGACACGCGGCACTTCATCACGTTAGCGATAGCTCTCGCCAGTTGTACCGGCTCAACAAGGCTGCAAATCTTCACAGCACTGCCATTTACAAACTCTATAGGAATCAGTTATGGTCGTCAAAAGATTCCAACCCATGACCAAAACAATGGTTTTTTTTATATAAAAATAGATTTGTTTTACCCTGCTCCATCGCCGTAGGTTATGTAATGAAACAATCAAATTTATTACAATATTTATTGCATAACACTTTCTCAGCTTACTACTACTCGGTACCCAAAAATATAAAATCCTAACTACGAAAACCTAATGAAAAATCTTATAAAATAGCAACAAAAAAAAATATGTAAATAAATTACTAAGATTGTACTTTACGCACTTTCCTTATTGTAATTACTGTGATGTTAACGTATAAACAGTAGATGTAATGAAATCAATCTTTTTCGATTAAAACTAGATTTAAAACCTAGATCACACGATTACAAAGTGTACACTTAAGCGAAAAAACGCTTCTAGCTCCCATTTTCAAAATATATATTTATATAAAACAGACAAAGAACACATTTTCGTATTTTTAAACATTTTTAAAAAAATTTTTACAACAATAAAATATACTTTACAAAATCGCCAATATTGCCTCTAACCCTTATTTTGGTATAAAAAAAGTTTTGTGCTTACGTTTAGAGGTCTAAAAACTATTTTACGTCAAACAATTAGAGGAGGTACAATCGGCTACATTTTTCTACCTGTACAATTGGATACAAGGTATTTTAAACACCAGCAACTGGACTAGTAAACATCATTTAAGACATTCGTCATGAGAATTTTGGAAATTTGTTAGGTTTGTGTATAAAAATAAATATGAACTTAATTATAGTCTACAGTGCAATAAAAACTTAAAAAAAAAACTTTTTTTACCTATCTATTTTTGTTTACCTGTCTAGTCTTAGCTTGCTGGTATTATAAAGATCACTCTGTATATAATAACACTTACACTATTTAAATTACATAAGACAAATGTATGAAGCCGACTGTGCCGTCTCGAATGGCACACACTTTATGTACAAAAGCGTTCATTACGTCGGCGAGTTCTTCAGTGATCCAGAATACGCAGGTTACCGGATACTATTTTGTTCTCTAGGAGGGCGCCGGACGGTATGTCGATACGGTCGCCGTGGTTCGCTATTATTATGACTGTGCCCTGAAAAGTTAAGAAACATTACTAAGTCTGAGTAGTAAAGATATTGACGTAATCAATATTTTTATTTGCGTTATAAAAGGAAAAAAGAAATGGACCCAAAACCGAGCCTTTGGATATCCATTCCCTTAAAGTTAAGTTAATATTATTTGTTAACAAAAAATAATAAGAGTTTGACCATTTTTGGGACACCGAAATCAAGATAAATTTATTTCTAATACTAGTAGTTATTTCGAAATGCATTTGGTACTTTTTGTGAGCGTGACAAGAAGAGGGAGGGAGACAACACATCAGTGTAACAATTTTGCGGATTTTGCTACTGATACTGATAATCATGTTTTGTATTTATCGATCATCATTTCTGTGACAGTGGCCTTCCGTTAATTACCGACTTCCATAAACATCCACATATTATATTATATTGACACACTAACCTTCAAAGATACTCCTCGTCCGAACGTCACATCCCCCGATACTGTGAGGTGGTCCAACTCGATCAGGTCCGGGATGGTGGCGAACCTGTTGAGGAACTCCTTCACCTTCGCGAAGTGGTTGTCGCCGAGCTTCACGAGCGGGGTGGAGGGGAACATGCGCTGGGGGGACATCACTAGCGACCCGTGAGACAGGCTGTACAAGTTCGACATCACTAGCAATAGATCCGAGGTCTTCTTCACCGGCAAAAATCTGCTTCGTGGCACGTTCACTCCAACGCCTCGGTCGAAACACTTCATCGCCGCTCCCACGGCTGTCTCCAGCTGTATAACATTCACGCCGTCTGCTAAACTCTTGTTGTTCACTATTATCTCCATGTTTAAACTCCCCTGCTCTACGACTCGCCGTATAGCAGCTAAGTTGGCCCACAAGTTGTTCGTGTTGAAGAATTTGAACTGGCTCACAGATTTGAAGTCGTCCACGTGCTCTTTGGGTACTTGAGCAATTTCGAGCAGGCGGAGTTTGTTCTCGTATTGTATGAGCGTGCCTCCTTTGACGTCGGCTCGCGTTTTGTCGGTGACCTCCATGACGAACTCGGAGCTGGCTGTCTGCTGAGGGTTGAGGAGGAGATTGAGGATGTTCATGTCGACGTTGGCGCCGAGGTTATCGATGTTGCTGATGAAGCAGTACGTCCTGCCCTCTTTGATGAACTTCTCGAGGAGGCCCGAGTTGTTGAACGACTCGTAGAAGTCGCCGTGACCGGGCGGGTACCACCTGGGGAGGAAAAAATAAAAATTAATTTATATCTAAGGAAGTGCGTATAGTATTTTTTTTGTTTACGTATTTATGGCTGCCTTGTGGTCCAATAGATAGAACATCAACCACAAAGCGTGAGAGTTCGAATATCAAACTGAAACCATAGGACTGTTATTAACATAATTATCTACTCCACTGAGACATAACCCGTGAAAAATAAGGAGCAGGACCGTCGATTCAAGATGATCTTTGGCATGAGGCATATCATACAGTGAGAGAATATGAATAACATTTTTGAGCTCGACCAGGGATTCGAACCCGGCCATCAATTCATCACTAGACAAAGGGGCAATCATTCATTTTATTACTAACGGTAATAATAGTAATATTTATTGTTATAGATATCACAGACGTGATTTCTAATCTACCAGGCTATCATAGGCCAGTCACGGTGCCTTGTTATTGTACTCTCGGTATCTTCTAGATTATTTGTTTATCTCCTCGCCGTTATCAGTGAAGACTTGATCTTCTTATATAACTGGTATTTACTTATCGGTCTAATTAGCTTAGCTATTTATACGCATATATTACATTAGCTTTTGCCCCCAGCTTCGGCCGCATTAGACGAAGGGATGGGAAATAGAGGGCAACGAACCTTTGTAACGCCTAAATAAATTTTATCTTCTATTTTCTCACGCTCAAATATCTGACCTTGTTTAAAGAGTGACTGAAGTGTTAAAGTATGCTCAAATAACCAATTGGCTAGTCTGTTTAGGTTATTATTTACGCTAATAATCATGATGTGCGTGCGAATTCTTTGATCTCGGCAACAGCGACTCACACCAGACACTATGAAAGAGGTTTTGGCAACACCTAGTTTCATCACTTACTGCTTCGTCGCAGCGACTCCCGACCAGCCAGCGAGAAGTTGTGGTGCTTCCCTCATACCTCCGTCCCTCTCCCATCATGGAGATATAGCTGCAATGTCTCGTCACCACTTAGGCCTCTAAATCCCTCTCTAAGGCGGCCCGGCATGCGGAAATGTCACAACTTACGCCTCTATATCCTGCTGCACGGCGGGCTCGTGCGCCACGGGCAGCAGCGACTCGCGGTTGATGCGCGGGTGGCAGGACTGGTTGAGGAGGAGGTTGGTGCATGTCTCATCACTTACGCCTCTATGTCCCGC
>LUGF01020413.1:158228-174609 GCA_001625245.1 Calycopis cecrops
CTTATAGCACATATATAAGTGAATATATCTGAAAACTAGTAAATTATATGTAGATCGTTGGAAAAATCATTATCAACTTATAACTGTAATTCGTTACCTATTAAATGTGTGTGAGCAGCCGCTTATATACGTTTGTCAACTTAAACGGCAGGCGTAAAGTTACAATAATTGAAAACCATGCATTACGTTTGGATTACGGAACCCTCGGTGTGCGAGTCGGACTCGTACTTGGCCGGTTTTTTTTTAAACCATCTGCATTACTAACCTCTTACCCAAATGTCATGTCCGGTCCGTTATGGCCTAGGGCTGGAACAGGGATGGCGAACAGGCACGCGAGCCGTTGTTGGCACGTAAAACAATATTTTGGGCACGTTTTTTGTAGTAAATAATAAGTTTTGAGTTGGTTAAATTTATTATTTTTCAAGTCAAGGTCATTTGTTGGCAAGTCTAAGACATAAAACATTTTTTTAGAGAATTGGCACGTATAAAGGTTCGCCTCCCCTGACTTAGATTCTAATCTTCACAGAAATGAAAAACGAAAGACAACAAAGTGAACCTTTTTTTTCATTGGAACTAGAAGCCTAGTAATCTCTACTATCTATGTGATATACTTATGTATAAAATAAAATGCGGCAACTGAAACTTTGTACTAATTAGTCCTGAGGGAACGTTTGACTAAATTTTCGTTATGCCGCGGACCACCCCAACTGGGTGGTCGGCGGCATAACGAAAAATTATTTACTGATCTGAAGGTAATGGCATGGCTCGTGAACGTCTTGAGATTCTCCGCGGACCAACGGTTAAGAACCACTGAATTAGACTGTAGATTAGTATTTAAGTAAGAGGTAGTGATGCATTGCATTGGTCCATGGAGGTGGGAGGAGAAAGGAGGGCAGCGCATCTGTATAGCCTCTATGCGGATGTTTGTGGGCGTCGGTAGTCATGAAAATGGCTCCGGCTGCTCGTTTGCCCTCCTATATCATAAAAAAAAAAAAATTGCAGCCTTTGTGTTGTTGTATTTCGTGGGTTTGTGAGTAATCAATGGCCATAGGTAATTTGCTTTGGTTTTGAAAAAGTACAGTATTATTGATTTTATGATGAACATATGAAAGTTTGTGTAATATTTCATCAATAATTTGAGGTTTAATTAAGATTAAATCGCAAAAGAATTAATAGGAAATCAAATTTATATATTAATGCAGTGAATTTAAAATGTGTTTAAAAAGTTGAGATAGTTTTGTTGATAGTGAATATAGATAGTGAATAACAAGTAATATACACCATATTACTTGTTATTCACTAAAGATTACATAAATAACATCACATGCAATTATAATTTTAACATGAATGTTGATAAATATCTACGTATTAATATTTCAACTACAATTAATGAATTATCAATAGTTCTAGTAAACATGCAGAAACAGACACGATCCAAGTCCCACAAGATTTACTTATGATTAATTTATATATTATAATAACTATATTATTAAACATTGTCAATTTTTAGTTATTTGGCACTCCATATTCCCAGCATACCAAAAGAAACCAATTACTGACGAATATGGAAGCAATTATTTAGCATACGGCATAGTACATTATCACAACATATCAAATTAACAATGGGTTGTAAAAGGCAGGCGATATGTCATGTTCACCTGTAATTTGAACTCTAAATGAGTTTTTATATTTTTTTTTATAGCATAGGAGGGAAACTAGCAGTTACGTAACCTGATGTAAAGTGATCACCAACGCCCACAGACATTCGTAACACCAGAGGTCCAACAGATGCGTTGCCGAACTTTGAGGAAAGAATAAGCTCTTCTTGAAATAATAATTATATTATTTAATTTATAATAATTAAACTCGAGCTAGAGAAAAGCTTGAAAATGTATACAGCTTCATTTGACATCATTGTAAAATTTTGTAAGAGGTATTGCCACACTGCATACCATGTACCCGAACTGGGCAGGCACGCTCAGGGAGGTACCTCTCTCTTAAACAATACTGATGTAAAGTGACAACTGTGCTGTTGCATTTCATATAGTGTGCAATTAATTTGCATAACCTCTGAGCCTATTGGCATTTCACAACTAAACTACTAATAATCATGATAGACTTGTGAATAAGTGTCATGCCATCCACGGTAAAGATGATTGCACCTAGAGTACATTTATTAATTACATATTTACATATAAAAACTTCTATATCTAAGACCAGATTTCAACATGCTGTTTACACAATATCAGCCCATTACTAAAGATAAACTATTGACCGGGGCTCATTAATCACAAATTAAACCAATATTTCCCAACCTATAGCATAGCTACTCACAAGCAATGTAGTAGTTTTCTTAGGTTTCAATTGATATCATTTTTAAAATGCTTTTAAAAGTATAAGATCACTTGATAAATAAATAAGATTTTTATACAATATCCATATTTATGGATATAATTATTACTTGATGGTGAGAACTTTAAACTGGTTGTTAGTACAAAATGATATACATAAAAAGTGAAAATTGCATTAAAATTATTTAATCATCAAGAGATACCATGAAGTTCCATCAATGAACTATTTTTAAAAACCTTTAAACAGAACTTGTGGCTTTAGTTGATTTAAAAACTTGTGTTAATTACAAATTAGGAAGAACTGATATAATAAATCTAAGCTACTCCAGGCTTACCAGAGGCCTCAGCCTGCTGTCGTCTGTCTGCAAATGTTAAATTTTAATAAAAATCATATTTAGGAAATATTATGTGTATTTTATATAACCAACTCATTATTCATTAAATAAGCCTAAAGTCTATAAAGGCTAATTTTATGAATAAAGAAAATTATATAATAACTAGGTAATTTGCTTCACTTGTATCCTTTGGAAAATCTGCTACCAAATGACAAAAGAAAAAACCCTAAGCCCTGTCTAGATTTGAACATATTACAGCAAAAGCTGATTATTAATTAAAACCAGTAAATGGTGACATTATTAGAAATTTGTTCAATACCCTCACATAAAGCAAGCTAATTTGTTTTTTTTAATGTCATTTTTAATTAAAAACTAACAAACTTTTATAGTTAACAGTATAAAAGTTTATTAGTTTTGTTTTAGTATAGATGTTGATCACCAAGATTCCATTGAAGATTTTTCCCCATACTTAATGTACAGAATGCAAGGGAAAAACCAGAAACTTGCTTGCTATAGTTAAGGAAACAAAGTAAGGAAAAAGTTCTTTTTTCCTTGAGAAAATTGGGTTGGTGCAAAATTTTGAATTCTAGTCGCAGTCACCTAGAGCCACCGATATTTGCATTTCGTGGCTTTTGAGAAAATAATTACAATAATAACTAATTAATTAAGTGAATTATGTAAGAGGTCTCCTTTGAAGCTTTTGGCTCCATGACCTTTAAGATAGAACAAGGTCAAGAAGATAATATAAATAATACAAGTAATGTCTATTGATAACCTGATAGCCTTAAGCCGCGTGAGCTGATATTTACGCGCCAAGCGTCAATACGATGATAAAGTGCGTTACCTTAGGCTCAGTCTCCTTGTTATCTCCCATATCGCAAGCACTTATAAATGTGTAATCGATAATAAACACTAAACGAAACAACTATCGAAATAGTAAATTTGCACAAAACAACTTTGTATTCAATAACTTTTTTGACAATCAGGTGTTTTGATGACAGCCTACGAAATACGAATTATAAAATATTTTTTTTAGAAGCATTCATATTATTTACATACAACATGTTTTGCCAACTGTGAAAGATATATCATTTTTATTATTGTTTTTCTGAAAAGTTATTTTTTCCTAAACCTATATAGAGTTTTGATATTTAATCGAGGTTTTAGGTACCACAATAATTACTGGAGGGCAAAAATGGTTTTAATAAACATACCTTTTTAACATCATCATCAATAATTAAAATAATTATTCTTATTTTATTGAGATTATCACTGACTAAATGCTTCATTAACTGAAGTTCATTTGAATCCACTACTCTATGAAATAAAAAAAATGGAAGATACAATTTTTCTTTTAACTTAATGGATGTATTATTAAAACGAAAAAAAATTTATGTAATTTAAATTAAATAAAATTGAAAACCATAAATAGCTTTGTATGCATCCAGCCCTTTCTATTATCATGCACTTTTCTGGTTTTCTATGCACATCAGATACATTTATTGGACAACATGGAAATCTTTGAAATTTTCTTTCTTAAAAGTTTTTAACGCATTGTGCTGGAGATTTGTTGTGACTTTGTAGTGTAGTGCTGGGTCTTCGAGAACGCCATTGCTACCTTTCTTTAATATTCGGATTCAGATGTCAACCACTGCGCTATTGAGATTTTATCTTGAAGTCAAGCATGGAGTCCAATAAATGAAGAGTCTTTGTGTACTTTGGTCTTCTCTAAGGAATTTCTGTTAGACGATATTAGTTCACACAAAAGCGGAAAGTAGATTTACCACTTTGTTAACATGCCATGACACTAAACTTCGTTTCACATCATCTACAGTGACGACTTTTTTGACGACGACAAAGCGGCTAATTTTCTTTCGGTCTTTCTCTTTTTGCATTTGTGCATTAATTGATACTTTGTTTACCCACACTGTACCTAATGAGAGCAATCCATTGATAAACTTGCTCTTTTTATTCACCTGTATGTTCAAGGTATTGGAAAAATAGTCGGAGATCTTATCAGTGACAATAAGCGACACAGTGTTTGTTACCCGTGTGACAACATTGAAAGTAACTCCAAATATAGAAAAATGTGAAATGTAAAGAGCCATAAATGCCTTTCTATGCAGTAGAGGGCTAAACCCATCAACTACGTAGTAATTGCGTAGTCAAATTTCATTTAAAATTAATTTCTTTGCCCGTTAATTGAAGACAAAAAGGTAATAAAATGCATTTATTAGTGTAAAACTTTATTATATACAATAAAATTCTAAAAGACTAGGAACCTTAAAAATTATAATGGAGGTTTCACATTGTTTGTAGCTAAGTCACGCCAGTGTTGCCAGTTAAGTACATTTTACTCAAATAACAATTAATAAGTGAAGCCTATGAACGTCGGTAATAACTTAATCAGCTACAGTGGGTACTACCAAAGTGGGCAGGCAAATGGGCTGGGAATTGAACAGGAGTCAGGACAGTATTTAAGAGCTTCGCTATCACTGCCTAATATCACTGCCTATAATTAGAAATTAGAGGCTGAATATAGCAGTGTGAGGTGATAAAACTGCTGGTCTGTCTCTAAGAGTTATAGCTCGGTATCTTGGGTAAGCTCTACATCAATTCTCTTACATTCTTCGGACTGTTCTCTATTCGCCATTCGTATGCACAGAGAGGTGACCATGCACACTAGCGCCGCCATCATGGCTATAAACGCGCAGGTGTATCCGACGGTTTTCGGGAAGGTATCGTTGAAGAGGTGACATCTCTCACCTTCGTACCACCTACAGGTGCCAGCTGGAAATAAAATACAATGAGTTAAGTTTATAACGTATTTAATTTCTTGGCTTGTATAAGTCATTGGTAGTGCCACATAGTAAGAGGGAGTGCTACACTGTACGCATGTATGTAGTCGAATTGGGCTGGCACGACCGGGAAGGTAACTCTCGCTTACACGAAACCGGATAAAAGTGACAGCTAAACTGTCGCGTTTCGTGCGGTATGTAAGTAGCCGGTGGAGAAAGGAGGGCAGTGCATCTGTATAGTCTCTAGGCGGATGTCTATGGGCGTCGCGTCGGTAGTCATGAATATGGAAAAAAGGGGAGGTGATCCAAAGGGAAAAAAAAAATCAGTCGTTACCAAACGCCTTCGATTTCTTCCTCCTTTTATGCTAAAAAAATACTAGAACTCACCTTCTATTCCAAGGAATATGAGAGGCCCGCAGACAAAGGCAATGATGGCGACCATAGCGAACGACATCCCGAACACCATTGACTGGTCCACGCTCCCCACGGACTTCAATATCAGAATACCCTGCGCTTGGAACGCCAGAACTGTAACAACAGTTAACATTAATTGCATGGAATCAGTTAATGCGGCATTATTGGGGTGCCATGGCTATGTTTCTCCTTATTGCGATATGAACTCATAATATGGGGAAATTCGGTCGATACAAGTCGAACCTTCCGAGCTCAAATAAAGTGTATCCGCGTTCTATGTGGAGCCACCTTCTTAAACATCTGTAAGTCTCTATTTCGGACACACAACATCCTTCCTCTTCCCAGACTGTACCTATATGAGATGTGTCTGTTTGTCAGAAATAACTTACTATACTCTGAATCAAAGGATCACAACACAAGTTGTAGACGTCCCTATAAATTATCGGTACTAAAACAAAGAGTGAAATTGTGTAGTCGAAATGCCTATTGTATGGCTGTATTTATCTTATACAGTAAGCTGCCAAAGAATATTGTAGACTTACAGGGAAAGAAATTTAATAATGAATTATTTAAGTAGTTGATAAATAACTGGTACGTATTATAGTGTAATTGAATTTATCAATGATAATAATTAAATACTCAGTAAATTAATATTAAAAATGACATTCTACCTATACCTAGACTTATACACATTTATACCTTTTCATGACTTTTTTTTTAACGTTCTTGTCTATAATTATATCTTGTAATGCTATTCCATTATTATCTTCAATTTTGTAATAATTATTTTGCATACTTTAATATTTGCATGATTAAAACGCTAAATATGTGAACTATGTAACAATGTAACATCTTGCAAATACATTTTTCTTTCTTTCTTTCTTTCTTGACCCAAGTGGTTAAACAAAATTTTTTTCAGTGTGTTACTTGGGTAAACACAAATAATAAATATAAATACAAATATGTAATTAAATTAATACAATAATGATAAACAGCAAAATCATGATCAATCACGGGTTTACGCCCACAAAATAGTATGCAATAATAAACCATTTCACTCAGGCAACCGCGTGATGAAAATTAGGGCGCTAAAAAAATATGCTAGCCAAGAACAAAAAAAAAAAAAACAAAAAGTGCCATCGACACGAAGAAGAAGAAGAAGATTTTATTAATTTGAAGGTAAATGGAATACGTTACTGGTAACGGTAATGGTTACCATATGCGGAGATGGAGAAGTACACGCAGAACTTCTGACGTCTTGACGGTAGATAACTCTTACCAGCGTGTATCTAAATGCAAATATCTTAGTTGCACGGTGACTGATACCAACTAGAGGCAAGAGGAAATCGGTGTACGAGTACAAAATGCCCTAAGATGTTCTGCAGCCCTTCATAAAATCCTTACTTCCAAGCTCATTAGCAGAAGTACCAAGATGTATATAAAACAATCATAAGACCAATCTTGATGTACGAATGTGAAGCTTGGACGTTAACTTAGAAGTAGGAGGACAAGCTCTTAGTGGCTGAAAGAAAGATTCTCAGGAAGATTTTGGGACCCACCAGGCGAGAAGACGGATCATGGAGAGTGATGAAAAATTTGGAGGTGGAACAGCTTCTGGACGAGCCCAATATCATCGGCGAGAGCAAAGCTGCTCGCTGGCTCGGCCACATAGAGAGAATGGAAGAGGATCGTGCGGCCAAACAAGTGTATCTGGGACGACCAAGAGGTAAACGTCCAATTGGAAGGCCTCGATATCGCTGGATAGACGAGTGTCAGAAAGACGAAGCCACATGCAGGTGACTGATTGGCAGTCTATCGCGCAGAAGAGGGACAAATAGCGCAATCTAGTGTCGGAAGCCACGATCCACTTCGGGTCACTGCGCCGGCGAAAGTAAGTAAGTACTGGTGAAGGTGACGAGCACGAGGAACATGGTGTGGTGGTGTGGTGCACGAGCGCGTGGCGGCAGACGGTGGCGCCGCACGCGCCCGGCAGCTCGTGCGAGTAAATATATATAATACGTTACTGATGAAGGTGACGAGCACGAGGAACACGGTGTGGTGCAGCTCGAGCGCGTGGCGGCAGACGGTGGCGCCGCACGCGCCCGGCAGCACGTGCGAAGCGCTGCACGTACAGTTCGTGTACACACTGGAACAAACAGTTGCTTTATGTAAAACTCCCGTCGTCCATCCATACGTCGCGTCGAGTTGAGTTGGTGCTAAGTCGGCGTCGAGTTGGTATCATGGGCGAACACCTTTAACATAAGCATAACATTTTAAATGTCCAAGTTGTAACACATAAATACAGCATGGGGACCTGGTGATCTGGAATACACGATTAACCTAACTCACTTAAGCTTTTGTAATATTATAGCTTTAATGTAAGGAGAAAATAAATTAAATAAAATAAATAAATTATATAGCTCGGATAAGCATGTTGCGCCTAGGGTCACAAATTCCAATCAAACATATTACGATATTTCTATACCAAAAATATTAAATATATTGTCCGTAACACCAATGGGCTAGGCTAACGTAGTGTACAGTACATATTATTATATATTGAACGTTAGTAGGTTGGGCCCATAAGTCCTTACATATGAAAAAAAATTAGAATAAAACCAATTAAAACATGAATTAGATTTTTATTTACAAATGAAGCTTGAATAACGGAAATTATTTTTTGATAATAACGTCTTGTAAACGTCATCCTTTACGATCACGGCACTCTTGCAAACGACGCGACGCGTCTAATATTTTCAATGGCTCGAAACGTCACTACTGGAATGTTTGCCATTTCTGTGCGTATGTTTGCTCTTAGGGCAGCAATTGAGCGCGGGTTAGTGTCGTATACTTTAGACTTAAGGTGGCCTCACAAAAAAAATCATCGGAGTCAGATTCGGACCACGTGGGGGCCAGGAAATGCCTCCTCCCTTAGAGATCATGAATGAAATGAGATTTGCTGGGAAAAAGTTAGCGGATGGCGGGCGTAGCAGTGTTAGAAGTGTGGTAAGTTGCCGTCCGGGTGTTAAAACCTGAAAAATTTTGCAATTCTGGTGTGAAAAGCTCCTCAATAATAGCCACGAAGTAACAGTAACTGCGCCTCAGTCGTCCTCAAAGAAGTAAGGCCCTACGATGGGCTGACGTAGCGGCCCAAACTGTCTCTTTAGGGCTATGTATGGACTTCTAGTGCTTAAGTTTTGGATAGATGGGGCTCCAATATCGGAAATTTTGTTTACTGACATGCCCGTTAAGTTGGAAGTGAGCCTCATCAGAGAACATTATGTTATTGAACAAAGTAAACCGATTCAACATTTCATTCGCAGAATTTTCTTTCTGAATCTCTTTTAATTCTTGTAATGATAACCTTGTAAAATTGTAATGATGTTCTGGGTACATTTAATGCACTGGAACGCTTACGAACGAGTTGACTGTGTAGGATTTTCACGAATAGGCTGTGTCACTGTGTCGGTATTTTGTTCCGTACGTGATGTCTTTGGGCGACCTGACCGCGGTTTATCTAACGTCGAACCGGTCTCCTCGAACTTATCAACCGAGTTCTTAATCGTTTGAAGAGTTGGAGTATCGTCAAAGTTGTGTAAACCTTTGTGTTCTCTAAAGTCATGCCGCGCAACGGTCGCCGAATTCTTGTTTTGATAAAACTCGCGCACACAAAACGCACGGTCCGCTCCGATGAAACGCTCCATCGCGGCTTAATTCCCGGAAACCGATGTTACCGCCCCCGCTTCCACTGGTTCAGGGGAAGCGGGTCGTTTTTGTTATATTCGAATTTTACTTTTGAAAGGACTTATGAGCCACCCTGTACATGAGCAGACAACAGACCTGTTGCCGTTGATGAGCTCCACGGCGGAGCAGCCGGCGTGGCACGGCGACATGTACGTCATCATGTTCTCAGCCGCGCACACCGGATCGAACTCCAGCCACCGAGGCGTGCATCTGAAACGACACATTATAGCACACTCGCTGTACCCTGCGCCGCCGCCAGCTACATCAGAACTGTCAGCGAAGGTGTGGTACAGGAGCCCACGGAGGTTCCTGAGATAGGAACCAAAAAAAGGTGAAATAGGGGAGAAAAGTTTATTAATGTGACGCCGGTGAATCAGAGCACAGCCACTCGATAAATAATTACATTTACAACAACAACTTCAGAGCGAGTGTACCGAGCACTCGTCATCGAAAACGCGCCTATAGATGTGTCTCATCGCCAGCGCTGGATTCAGGTGGAGGCCTGGCGGCTGCAGCCCCGGGCCTCCCAAGGCTTAAACGCAGTAAGATCATTTTTGTACCTGTAATAGGGCCCCATTCTCAACTCTACAAGACTCTCTCTCTCTCTTTCTAACTCTCTCTTAACTCTCGCTTTCCGGCGCTGCTCATCACTCATCCGCACACGAAGCTGCACTCGGGGTAATAGCTGTCCCCCAGGTGGACCACCGCGCCCTCTTCACTCACCCGCACTCGTAGCTGCAGTCGGGGTGGCCGTAGTAGCTGTCCCCCAGGCCGACCACCGCGCCCTCCTCACTCACCCGCACTCGTAGCTGCAGTCGGGGTGGCCATAGTAGTTGTCCCCCAGGCCATCCACCGCGCCCTTGTCGCACCTCGGCAGGACGGTGATGACCACGAACATGATAACCACCAGCACGGTCATGATGATGACCTGGCGGATCGCCTTCCTCTTGCAGTACTCTTTGAGGACGGGCGCCGAGAACCGGGTCGCGGCGAACTGGAACATGTTAGGAACTTATGTCAGGTGTGGAAGCGAAGAGACGCGCTAAATTTATATTTCAAAACAGCTTCATGGGATTGCTGAGTGCTCGTCGTTCCATGAGACTACGTTAAAAGTCGAAAGGGGCAATCCAAATCTGGTCTAGATCAGGACTTTCATCCCGTCCTCCCAAACCCTGTCCCCTCTTCCGCCGATGTGAGAGATGCATCCCCACATGATTTTTGACAGTTAATTTAACTACTTTATTATTATAATGGCTAGGGACGCCGTCGGGTCCCTCACGGCCCGACTGACGCCGGGGGTGCCCCGCAGTATGTAGGTAGTCTGCCGCTTTGGCGTTAATTAAGAGATTCATTCAGAGATACGTTTACGGTTATGATGGTTGTAAAAAAACTTACCACCAAAATAAAGAATATGAAGAAATATTGTATCACTTGGACGAAATTGTTGGACTCCTTAAACACGGGGCTAAGGAGGAATTTCACCTGAAACCAAATTACAAGTTGTTATAACACACGACGAAATAGGCACAACACGGAAGCGGAAAATTGGGACCTGGCAAGAATGCGAAGAATGCTCTCTAGCCCCGCACTTCCCCCGACGGCGCCCTAATATGGCGACATCGGGATGGTGCGGGGCTAGAGAGCGGGGAATGGAATTTTTGTCAGGTCCCAACTTACCGCATCCGCGTTTTATATAGGTGTTTATCTTAGGCTAAGTTAGACACAGCAGCTGCGACATATTCTACCATTTGATAAAATCTGCTTCGATGATGCGAGAGAATTAGAGAGAAATGCTAAAACAAGAACGCGCAAAGAACAGAAAAGAAAAAAATAGGAGTTATTGGAAGTGATTCCAGTAAATAACTATACATATACATAGAATTTATTGTTATAAAGGATTCCTAAGACGTAAATGATAAAAAGATTAAATAACATGTAGATATCATTCTAATGTAATAAATGTGAATGTAAGTTTGTTACGCTTTCACGCCAAAACTACTTGACTGAGCATCATGAAGCTCTTGAATTAGAATGTTGTTCAAACTGATACTTCAAGGAATGGAACTATTCATTCCGTTTGCTATGGTACCCATTGGCGGCAAATCGCAGCCTTGGTTTGGACGCTCCTGTAAGTTGGCTTTGCGCCATAAAAAGGAGGGTTACCGGGCCTATGCTGCGGCGGCGGCGGCACAGGATGAAAACACCAGCACATTTAAGAAGGAGTATAATTCTTTTTGATTTGATTCTGCCTCCAGGTCCTACAAAAGAGTGATTGCCAACTCAAAGTCCGAGCACGTTGGGAAAATTGGCGGGAGACTAGTTCGCCATCCTTCGGGAACACGTGCTTTCTGGTCCCTCGCCAAAGCAGTCTTAGGGAATTTTTCCAAGCCATCTCTCCCCTCTCTGCATCGGAACGATAAATCGCTGGCCCATACACCAAAAGAGAAAGCCGATCTACTGGGCTCTCTTTTTGCGTCCAACTCCTTTCTGGACGACCAGGGAACTACACCGCCTACTATCCCGCAGTGTGGTTACTCGATGTCGGACATTAAGTTCTGACAGAACGCAGTGCGTAAAGCACTTCTTTCCCTGGACGTTCACAAGTCGAGTGTGCCCGATGGCATCTCACCGATAGTGCTGAGGACATGTGCTCCGGAGTTGGCACCGGTCTTAACGCGTCTTTTTCGTTACTCTTACTCTGTTGGCATTGTCCCAAGCTCTTGGAAGACGGCTTTAGTGCACCCGATCCCAAAAAAAGGGGAAGGCGATCCGATCCATCCAACTACCGACCTATTGCGATAACCCCTTGATTTCCAAAATTATGGAATCCATAATCAACTGCCAGCTTTTGCGATACTCAGAAGATCACCGAATAATTAGCGACCGCCAGTATGGTTTCCGCCGTGGACGATCAGCCGGTGATCTTCTAATTTACTTATCGCATCGTTGGACGGAGGCAGTTGAAAAGGGGGAGGCATTGGCGGTTAGTTTGGATATAGCGAAGGCCTTTGATCGGGTATGGCACAGAGCGCTCCTTTCAAAGCTTTCCTCATACGGACTTCCTGGGAAATTATGCGATTGGATCACGAGTTTTTTGACAGATCGCAGCGTCAAAGTCGTTGTCGACGGTGCATGCTCCAATGTTCAACCTGTCAATGCTGGTGTTCCCCAAGGCTGTATTCTCTCTCCTACGCTGTTTCTCCTGCATATAAATGACATGCTGTAAACTAGCGGCCTTCATTGTTATGCAGATGACAGCACCGGAGATGCTTTATATACTGGCCACTCCAATATTTCCCGGGAATATGTCCCCGAGTATCGGAACAAACTTCTGTCTGAAGTCGAGGCTTTATTGTCCAAAGCCTCGGAATGGGGCCGACTAAATTTAGTCCGCTTTAACCCCCAGAAGACACAAGTTTGCGCGTTTACCGCAAAAAAAACACCCTTTGGCGTATCTCCTCGCTTTGAAAACACTCCCCTGAAGGCCACTGCTAGCATCGGAATACTAGGAGTCAACATATCGAGCAACGTTCAGTTCCGCGGTCATTTGGAATCAAAGGCTAAACTTGCCTCAAAGAAGATGGGTATACTCAGTAGGGCTAAGCAGTACTTCACACCAGCCCACCGACTGCAACTCTACAAGGCGCAGATACGCCCGCATATGGAGTACTGCTCCCACCTTTGGGCAGGGGCCCCGAAATATCAGCTAGATCCATTTGACCGTATTCAACGTAGAGCGACTCGAATCGTTGATGACCCTGTTATTTCCGGGCAGCTCGATCCTTTGGCTCTAAGGAGAGATGTCGGTTCCCTCTGCATCTTTTACCGAATTTTCAATGGGGAGTGTTCCGAGGAATTGTTCGGCTTAATACCAGCAGCTGAGTTCCATCATAGAACATCGCGACAGAACTCAAAGTTCCATGCCCACCATCTCGATATTCCTAAATGTAGTACTGAGCGGTATAAACGCCATTTTTTACCGCGTACAACAGTACTATGGAACCAGCTGCCTTCCTCGGTATTTCCGATCCGATACGACTTAGGGATCTTCAAGAAAAGAGCATTCCTCTTCCTTAAAGGCCGGCAACGCGTCTGCAAGACACCTAGTTTTGCGGATGTCTATGGGCGGCGGTAGTCACTAAACACCTGCTCGTTTGCCCCCTATACCATAAAAAAAAATTGTAATATCTCTAAGAATATGTATTCATAGAAGTAGATATTAGAATTGTTTTACGGACGCGAGCGAAGCCGCGGGTCAGTGCTACTATTATAGTTTTTATAATACAATTGCGCAAGAATTCTCGCCTTCTTCTCGGAAGGTTGGATTGTATTGTACAAATTTTAAACATAGACTTATTATACTTTTTATTAAGTCTATGATTTTAAACCCTATTTTCCTAGAAGTTGAGTCTGTAGCTGGTATAATTGCTATTCATTTACTACAACCGTCTTTATAAACTTCAAAAACTCCATCATAAAGTTAGTTTAAAATTGCAGCTACCTAATAATCTTTTTTTGTATCGATTCAATTCAGTTAATGTACACGTCGGATTTTGGATTCCAAACTTTCGAAGCATATTTAAATATACTATATACCATTGAACAGTATAAGTTCTTTTATTGATTTAATATTAGTAAATTTAGAGCTAGCTCTAACAATAAATACAAATGCTCTGGAAGCCTTCTTTGCAATAGTGCCAGTGTGTAAGTAAAAAAATGTTTGTTAATCAGTGACTTGTTTTATAATCTAGTCACCGACTAAAATAGCGAATAAAAGAAAATCGTATTACCTTTTTCCAACTAATAGTAATTGAGTAACATTTAGATACATTTCAGTCAAGTTTATTTCCTAAGCAATAATTTTCAAATCAAACAAGACCCTTTCATTGAAGAATACAGTGTCTAACGGTTTTTATTTCTTTGAATATTTTAGTATGGGCTGCGTATAACAATAAATTTGAGTTAATAAAACATGTGAAGATGTTGTTAAAAATATACAGATAAGAAGAGGGCTGAACAGGTAGCCTTGAGGAACTCCGGAAGGCGTCCGCATCCACACATCAATAGCCACAGCTTGAGAACACTTATTTATATATGATGAAAGCCACCGAGAGGTTCCCATGAACACCTGCAAATTAGAGTTTTTCAAGTAGAATATAATGATAAATTTGGTCAAAAGCCTTTGTGAAATCAGTAAATATCATAAGAACTTGAACACCAGAATCCTTACATACAAAAAGTTGCAAAATTTTAAAGATTGGATACAACTTGCGTGTATCCAATCCTTATACTCTCAAAATAAAGTACGTGACGTACCCGTATGATGTCGCTCTCGTAGTAGGAGTAGCCGTAGAGCGCGGCGGCCAGCAGCCCCATAGCGAACATCTGCGATATCGCCAGCGCGTTGCTGCACACGCGCGCGATGCTCTGCAAAAAGTCTATAACAAACGAACCTGAGGTAGGGTCAGACCGCATCTTCCGAAGATGCTGCCACCTTGGCGTGGTAAGGAGGGAGGGGGGTGTTGAACCCTCTATGATGTCTGGCTATGCCGGACAGGGCTACCCATACTGGACTAGCTTGGAGGGAGACAGTTGAGGAGTCTTCCACCCATCCCTCTGAATCAGCAAACGGCGGCGTAGACTGGACGACTGGTGCGTACGATTCGGACGGATTGGTGGCGTCAGAGGTCTTCCACCCCTCCTTCTGAATCAGCAGAGGGCAGCGTGGATTGGGAGGAGTGACGGATCCAATTTTTGGACAAATTGGGGGCGTGCTGCTTCGGAGTACTAGGGCTAGGGGTCAGGATGGAATCCCGACCCCATTGCAGGGTACCGACGACGTAGTAGTGGTACATGCTCCGCGATTGTTAATTAGTCACTGGTAGTCGGGTATGTTTAATATTTTTGGAAGGCTTACACAAAGGAAAGGGTCTCACCGAATTTAGTATTTTCTCGAGCTTGATAAATTAATTTTGCCCACTCATGACACCATCTTTTAGATTTTAATTTAATACATAAGGGATACTATTGTTTTTTCTATCCTTTGTAAAAAAAGTGACATCTGCTGTGATTAGATACAAGTATCAGTAAGTACTGGCTATATTTAAATGTCGATATCTTGTACGATAAAAGAAATAATAAGTTCTAAATACAAAGTTGTATTGTCTCGCAGCTAAAACTTGTTTTACTATGTTTGGACATAAACACAGTTTAATATGCAGCTTTGATAGTGGAAAGATATAAAAGGAATACGGAACTCTTTTTCGACTTCAAAATACACGTTTTATAGCCCACTAATGTCCTCACACAAAGAGTTGTAAAAATATGTTTTTCCTTCTTTTATTAAAATGCCATCTCCGAAGCACCATTTTATATTATATTCTCATGGTTAATTAGGAGTTAGCCGCTTTATGCGATATGCATCTCAGATCAATATAAGTTTAGTAGTTTATACAGATACGGCACAAAATAAACGTACACTCCATGTTTTATTTATTACGGTTTCTAGTAGTTTCGAAACCTATAATTCTTTACCCGACTACTGAAGTAAATCTTGTAATATGGAATCGAATGTCAATCAGTACATAAACTTTTGTTCAGTTGACAGTCGTTTTTCAATAGATAGTAATATATTTTGATTTTTTATTTTAATTTATTTTTTAATTGCTCGTTCATATTTATCTGCACATCTAGGGCTAGAGCTCTTTAAAATGAAACAATAACCAATTTCCGTACGAAA
>LUGF01020413.1:186918-198390 GCA_001625245.1 Calycopis cecrops
CGTCAGGAAGACCTAAAGATCAGAGAGGACCGTAAGCAGGACTATTCTAATTTTTCTCTGAGCTCATTTATTCATTGTTTCTTTCATCTTCAAATTAGTGGATAGACAAGACTCCTCCTCAGTTAATAAAAACTAACAAAATACACACACAATAGCTAACTATACACACAACGTAAACACTCGCGAGTTATATCATCACAAACTATGTGTGATGTTATACTCACGAGGACGCCTGTGACTGTGTCGTTGAAGACCTTACGAAGTTCTTCGGCTACGGTCCGTCCCACCCCTCAATATTCAGAAGCTTAACCAATGTGTGTTTCACCAGGGGGCACTATTCTCTGTCGGGGAGCCCCCTCGGGGATCCGTAGCTGCCGACTCGCCGCCCTCTAGTTACGTGGACCATAAACATTTTTATTTTACTATTTTTACTTACACTGGAACATTGAAACAATCCGTATAAACACAATTTCGTATATTTTCAAGATAAGATATAACGAGTGCGCCGCGTCCTACAAGTGCCTACCACACTGACTAACTGACACGTAGACTTATGCACAATATATAAATGAATTTCGGGTTTTAGGGGACCGTTGTGAAACGATAAAACGGCATTTTCAATTAGAATCTAATGCTGAGGCTAGCATCAATTTAGTGTAAATCAATAAATGTTAAGCATTTAGTGTAAAGTTTTAAGCATTTAATGCATTTAGTGTAAAGGTTTTAGTGCAATTTAGTGTAAATCAATCAATGTTATGCTAAAATGGCATTTGCAATTTGAATCTGATGCTGAGGCTAGCATCAATTTAGTGTAAATCAATCAATGTTAAGCATTTAGTGTAAAGTTTTAAGCATTTAATGCATTTAGTGTAAAGGTTTTAGTGCAATTTAGTGTAAATCAATCAATGTTATGCTAAAACGGCATTTGCAATTTGAATCTGATGCTGAGGCTAGCATCAATTTAGTGTAAATCAATCAATGTTAAGCTTGTAATAACTAGAAACTTTTGTATAAGTTTATAAAAGAAGTTGACATGGTTAAAATATAAATTTTTATTGTGCTTATTACTCAGATTATTATTAAAATCTAATATCTTATAACCAGTGGTAAAATTACTTCTATATTTTAATGATATTGACTCAACCCCCAGTTTCAATCCACTGACATGAGACCAGAGACTCAGCAGTGCAGTTGAATCGGGCAGCCCACAGGGAGCAGCGCTGGTACGTTAAGTTAAGCACCGTCACGAATTTTACGAAACGCAACAACGCATAGTTTATTACTTCAAGAGATCGACTTACCCCATCTCAACATCAACAACATATTCCTTACAAGCACATAACTTCGTCTTCATCAACGAAGGAGACCATATTAATTCTACGCTTTAGGCTCAGAACCAAGACTCGGAAATCACTCAACGTCAACTCACCCAGTCCAATTGTCTCGATTGTAACTGCACACCCTGTCACTGGTAGCGCAGAACCCGACCCCAGACTTTGGCCCGGCTTCGATACATATTGTTTAGACACGAGAAAATTCAGTCCTTCCGAAATACGATCCAAAAATGTTTACCAAAGATGTGAATATCTTGCTTCTATTAGGTCGATTTGTGAAATTAATGATTAGAATTGCCAACAGATACACTAGCACACGCGACGATTGACATTACATTGACAACATTCTGCTGCGACCAAAGCTGTTGCGCTCGATGTTCGGCCGAAACAACAACTGATGCCCAAATATTAGCGAACGGTTGACTCCGTTAGCAACGGTGCGGGCGTAATGTGTTATGCGAACGGTTACGGACTCGAATGCCGCCCAGTATATGGATATTTATGTGTATGTATGTACATCTTAATAACAAATCAATATGATATATTTCATCAACTTTACCTGATTCCTAACCGATTGTGCAAAATTTTAACTACCTATAGGTAAGTAGATTTTTCGGTGAGAAATGCATGAAGACAATTGTTTTCATTAATAGTTATCCTAAAAAGGTTTATTCCAAGAAAGTCATATCCTAAAGAAGCTTAATTTTATCCATTTAGTTAGAACCATTTCTGAAGCAACCTTTGTTTTAGTTTATTTTCCTAGATAATTAAATAAAATTAAACTCATTAATATTGACGATGATTTATAAATATTGGTGCGCTATTGATAAACTCGTTAATCTTTAAAATTTAGCTTTGTCATGATGTATCAGCTACATCACGGAAATTAGTCATTAGTATTTACATAAATCTAGACAATATTGGAGTTTATTATCAGTGTGTGGGACGAGGAACGTCTACATTAGATAATATGGCAAGGCATATCATAATTGGAATTTTTAAAACAAGACCAACATCTGCGCTCTTCGTGACAATGTGCAGGTACTCATGTGCATCAGAAACTGCTGTTCGATAAAATATTCTCGACCAATTAAATGGTCAATTTCATAAAGCCCAATGTCGGATATATTAAGCTTTAGTAGTAGTAGTAGAAGTTAAAATTGAAAAATATGTATAAAGTATATTAAGAGAATAGGCTTTATTGGGAATAAGGCAGTATGTGTTCTTTCCCTACCAGTGATATCTTCTGCTTGATCGCAGACTTAGCGGAGTGATCATGGATCGTATTCTTTCCTGTAGTTGGAAGCAATTTTAGCAATTTTATACATGTCTCACTATGTAGGCCTTACGAGGAGATAGTAAGGGAACGTTTTGTGTAGTTTAATAAAGGTCTGTCTTTTAATGATTCATATTGCACATTGCACAAAAAAGTTGATACAGTTGATACAAACCTAACTCGCTATTGCCTAACTCCACAAGATAATGTACTAACTATTTCGGTGTTGAATTCAGGATATTCGATTAACTTACTAGTGCAAATGCAAAGTTTCTTATCACAATAAGCAACCGTTCGTGAACAGTCTTTAATAGCGACACATTTTTTGTTCTATAATTTGCATATAAAATTAGCGTTTTACAAAAAAAACTGGTTGAACCGCTTCAATCTAGTAGTAACGTCTGAGAGAGACATTTGTGGGTGTTAGAACTGAAAAGGACATTTATTTTTTATGGTAAAGGGGGGCAAACGAGCAGTCGGAGCCATTTTCATGACTACCGACGCCCACAGACAACCTCATAGAGACTAGACAAATGCGCTGCCCTCCTCTCTCCTCCCACCTCCATGGGCCACCGGCTACTTACACACCGCACGAAACGCGACAGCACAACTGTCACTTTACGCCGCGCCGGTCTTGCGTAAGCGAGAGGTACCTCCCCGGTCGTGCCAGCCCAATTCGTGCTCTTACTTAAATACATAGTGTCTTACCGTTGTTTATAGCACGTGAGTGGGTAATTATAACTAAATAGTGGAAAAATACAGTCTACCATATTATTTTTGAATGTTATCACTTGCCAATTAACATTGTCGTCGACATATAAATAACAATGAATGTTTATCTGTATGTCCTTTATATAATTTTAAACTATGCATTAGATCCCCACCTCCTCCCGCGCTCTTCTTCGTACTTCAAGTAGCTTGCGGAGCTTCAAAAAAAAAAGCCAACTCATACAAAGTCCGGCAACGAACTGCAAAACCTCTGATGAGTGAAAGTGTTAAATACTTGTAAAAGCAATGGGCTATTTTCCTGTATTAAAAATATAAGCTTATTGAATGTAATCTTTAATTAATATGATTTATGAAGTCATTATGTAGTGAAATAATTAGTAAATAATCAATATTTCATTTTATAATCAATTTTTAAAAATACGTATTTTTATTCATGAGTCACGTGATACGAAACGACTTGAAATTGATTATGACGTCAGTATTGCGTGAGCTCTATGGTACCGTAATATGCGTAGTAACTAAGTTGTCAATTGTCATTTGTCAAAAGTTGTAGGTCGTAATTTTAATATTATGGTCACTGTTAAATGTTGATACTTAGTACAAATGTTTGTTATTACAAAGAGATTACAAAATAAACAAATGCTACATATGAAATAAGTCACATACATAAGTCATTCACTACTTGACATTTAGGATACAGAATATCTACGTCACAGGACGCCATTTTGCTTAAAGAAGCGTTTTCGCGGGTCTTTAAAATTTTGAATTTTGAATTTAAAATTTGAAAGTAAACACTTGTCAGAATAAAAAATAAAAAAATGTATAAGTTCATTGATCACTGATAAACATTCTGGAGTGGTTTTTGAAAACTTGGAAAATAGCCCATTAGAATAAACAGTATTATTTATGGACTTATCGCAGTAGCTACGTTAGTCCATAGTGTGAGACGAATATTTTAACGTTAAAAAATGTTATAAAAATGTTATTTCCTTAATCCCATCATCATTCTCATCATTCATTTATTACTGTTATGATTAAAGGTTTATGATTTAAGGATTTTGGAGAAGCCTCTTTAAGCTTAATCTGTGCAGAATATTTAGGTCTTTGATCTAGATATTTATGATTGTACGGAACATTTTTGTTAGAATACAACTATTGTTACACATCAAATACATAATCAGATACTGTGATACATAACATCTAACAAAATCTAGTTGATGATCACGAGCAGATAAACATTACGAGATACGAAAAGCGTTCCGATGTGCGATAAATTCTCCGGTGATTAATTCGAGTGTTATAATCTCGTGACTTTTTTACGAATTCGCCTAGAGGATGACGTTGGGTCTGATAAATTGAAAGAATTTAAGGAGGAGAACTAGAACTCACATTATTTGCATGATGACGTCACCGACGCTACAGAAAACCTCACAAGCACATCACAGTAAAAATAATAGAAACCCATTCATAAATAGTTGACGTTAAAACCTCAAAACAAATTAAAAAGCCATGGATTATGGAAAATTTACAAAAATGTATACCGAAAAGAGATGCATTACATTTGGACGCTAAAAACCTATTACTACGACAAAAGTACAAAAATTGTACGAACTACTGCAAAAATATACCTATATTAAAAGACTAAAAATGCTTACGAGAAAAAACTCTTGAACAATTCAAAAGGGGACAGCAAAAAACAAGGGTTTCAATAAAAACTATATGAATTTTTAAAAATAGAACAACACGAAAAGCTGACCTACTCAATATGCGTCCGGACTAGACTAGCGTTGGATATAGCTGACAAGTTTTTCGTGAATGTAGGTGGACAACTAGCAGAGGCAACTGTGAGGCGACTTAATTAAAGTGAGTCTGACTTGGTCAATATTATGGTAACCCAACCTAAAGAATCATTTTCAGTCTTTATTTATGAAACCTGCCTTGAGCCTCTCACCTGGAGTAGTCCCAACTCAAATGAAAGTTACTGAGATATATCCCATCTATAAAGGTAATCCTACACTGGCTTCAAAATATCGTCCTATTTAACTTGATTTTAAGTACTTGAGAAATTATTTCCCTAGAAACAATCAACATACTCTCTCCAAACCAACATGGTTTCCGCAATGGCAGGTCAACGGAAGACGTTGCTGTAAAACTGATTGATTTTGTTTCTACTAAACTAGATGAGGGGGAAAAGTGCACTGGTGCTTTTGTTGACTTAACAGGAGCATTTGACTGTGTCGAGGAAAATATTATTAAGAAAAATACTATATACTAATATTAATAAGATAATTGTATCGGGGTTACTGCTTTGGACTGGTTTACTTCGAACCTTTCAGAACACAAACAAAAAATATGTTTGGAGTAGGTACTCTCAAAGTACCTATTTTTTTTTTTTTGTTGACGCAGGGGAATGCCTTTACGCACGCTACCGAGGAGCCCGAGTGGCTCAACCGGGTACAGTGTCGGGCTCGACAACTGGGTTGCCCCTACCAACTAAACCCCTGCGGGTGCCTTCAGCCGCTATGATTAGAGGGCCCCGGATCTGAAAACAACAGGGCGCCTCCAGCGACAGGCTGGCCTCGGTGAATAGGCCAGACTCCTCCTTCTTAGTGACTGTCCAGCTTCCTTTGAACAGTCCCTAACTCCACGTTGGAACCGTCCAATGGGGTCAGGTTTCCATCCTAACCCCTGGTCCCAATGCTCCAACGGAGCACACCACGCCAGTCGTCCGAATCCACGCCGCCATCTGCTGATTCAGAGGGATGGGTGGAGGACCTCCGGCATTGGCTGGTCCCATCCGCAGGGCGGCGGACCAACCACTAAACGGCCGCAGAGGACAGGGAGGACGGCAACGACACACCGCATCTCCTCTTCCTCTGCGGCCCCACCGCCAACGCAACAGACGGTGCGCCCCCGTTCGGTCGCCGGAGATAGGGTGCACGGCAACGACACACCTCTCCTCCCGCGACCCCTCCTCCATGGACGCATCCAGAGAGGGCCCCAGCGAAGCCCACCCGACGCGTCCCCACCCGGGATCCCTCTTGGTTTACGGTTACTAAGCCCCCTCACCAGGACAAGGTGGAGATCCGTCGAGGAGGACTCTCAAAGTACCTGTGCAACAATTGGTTATGGCACAGGGTTGGTGGGTTTGTGGTTCTTGGCCCTACGCTACTTCGGGCGTATATAAATGGTTTGAGTTCACTAGGGTCAGAAAAAACATTTTACGTATGCCGATGACATTGTTATCATCTTTTATGGAAAAACCTGGGAAGAATATTATCAGGCAGCAGAGTCTGGAATGCGAAGGGTTGAGGACTGGCTACGAAACTTACTTACAATGCATATAACCGATAAGCAATACAAAAGGCAGATTTGATATTGCACAGATATTGATGGCCGGTTGTAGTTACAAATCGTAGCTCAGTTAGCGCACGGCAGCAGAGCGTCTATGTGACGTCATCGAAGCTACACTGACACGTGACTGGTAGTGTTATGCACTGGTAGCTGATAAGGAGCACTGATCGCACTGATGCTGATAAGATGAATCATTAACTCGTGAATCATAGAGCCAGTATAATCTTAAGTTTTATCATTACAATTTACAGCACTCCAAAATGTTTATATATGACAAAGAATCAGCCGAGTAATTATGATGATGAATTTATTACGAAGGTGTCAGGAGTGTTACATAAAGACAGTCATTTTTGTCCGACTACGAAAAGGAGATCCTATTTTTCACTGTTCATCTGGTCGGTCGCCGATTTCTCCCTGGTAGGCCATTTTTTAAATTATTTTAGGTGGGGAAATTGCTTATGCAAAGGACTTCATAATGCTTTCCATTCCACACAGAAGAAGCCACTGGATGTGTTCTGGGCCGCTGAAAGCTGCTTTTAGACATGAATGCAACAGCCGAAGACGCATTTACTGTCTAGAATAACTCTATATGATATTGCAGGTCTTTAAAAAAACTTAAACAAGTTGCGAATATAAGTAAAGCAAATCTGGATTTTGAACCACAGGAGTTTACCCGTTGAACTCGAATATTTTTAGATTTTCTACAATATTTTCTAGCAGCGTCGCAGATGGCACAAGAATCGGAACAAATCCAAAAAAACATGTTTGAGCGTCATTACCTCGTACTCTGAGCGGCATTACCCAAAGTCATAGGCACTGCCGCTCATGGCATGCCGTATGTTTTTTTATAATGTTCTCCTACTACTAGTAATTCAAATATATATAATGTTATTGATAAACTAACTGACCCGACAGACGTTGTCTTGTCATCATTGGAAAATACGTTGTCATGGTAACGTTTAATGTTATGTGGCCGAATTGTCAACTCGTTACTTTGACCTTTTTTGACGCAGGGGAATACATTTAGGTACGTATGATACCGAGGAGCCCAGATAGCGCCCAGACCTATGTCGGGAGTGCAATATAGAATAAGCTCCTGCGGGCTCCTTCAGCCGCTATAATTGGAGGGTCTCGGATCAACAGGCAACTGGATCCCTCCAGCGACAGACTGGTTCCGGTGAAATGGCCAGACTTCTCCTTGGGGACTCTCCGGCTGTCTCTGAACAGAGCTACAACGTCGGAACAATGGCGCCAGTACCCCAGTCGGCAAGCCGGTACAACATGACATAGGAGAGGATAACTATTCTTTAGTTATCAGACGATTGAAAAATTAAAAATATTTATTTAACTGATAAACACACAGATATTATTAACTGATATATCGTTAGTTATCCAGCTGTTTATCCAAGGAATGATCGGCTCTTAGTTATTTATTTTAAACTATTTTTTAAATTTTCAACTTCAAATTTTATTTGATTTCCAAACGACAGTACGAACATCAAATGTTTGATAGGTAGGAATAGTTTCTATGGGAAAACGAAATTAATGTTTTTACTATATTCCTAGTATTTTTTCGTAAATAAGTACTACCTTTTTAAACCTTCCCTGAACTTCCACAATTAATTCAAAACCAATATTAGCCAAATCGGTTCAGGCGTTCCCGAGTTTTAGGGAATCTAACGAACAGCAATTGATTTTTATTTAAATAAATTGTTGATTATTATAGTTAAAGACTTCGTTAGGTACTACAGTTTATATATATAACTTATGCAGATGCACCAAGATTGCTGCACAAAACGTACGAGACGCTACATGTGATCGAGAGTGAAGTAACTATTGCTGGCCTCAGGCGTACAGCCTTGATATTACTTGGTGCCTCACCTGTAAGGTTGGTCATCTAGAAAAACCCTCTAGAAGTGACAGGAGGTGACGCGCATATCTTAAAAAGCAAGTCTCAGATAACAGAACTCAGATATAGAAACAGTCAAGTGTGAATCGGAGCCGCACGCAGAGGGTTCCGCATCAACGACAGGTACGAGCTACTCGAGTGTAAGTTGACAAACTTATGTTTGAGGACGCCTACAAATTATTATATTTCTACATATCTTCTGGACTAGAGCTCTTCAAATCGAGACCATAACTGAGTATACCTACATATAATATTATTGTACATGCAGCTATATAGGGAATAGGGATTTCGAAACTAGCAATTAAATAAAACATCAAATTAATTCAAATAAATTATATTTCGTAGTGGAAAATTTTACACCATTTAACATACATCATATAAAAATACACTTACAAAATAAAAAAGTATCAAATGCTATATAACACTTGATAATAATATAGTATAAGAATATTATCGTGGACCAGCGGCCGGCAAACCGCGGCCCGCCTCACTTGCGGCCCGTAAAATAAGTTATAAATATCAAAATCATGCGCAGGTATATCGGGCTCCTAGGGTCAATATCACAAGTGTGGCCCCACCTTTAGTTTATTTTGCCGCCTTATAGCCCTTGCCTGCCTAAATGTTGCCGACCGCTGTTGTAGACGATGCTTAAAGTTAAACCGCGCCAAAATTCCAAATGACAGCTCTGAAGACATCTGACGTAAAACGTCAGATTCTTGCCGCCATCATTAATAAATTCCATCTGGTGCAGCCATTAATAAATATTGGTCGGAGTTAGGAGCTAGAAACACCGTAGAAGGTGAACTAAATATTAACAGGTGGTGAGATAAGATTGGTGTACAGATCTAGAAAGACCAAAAGGGGTCGACTCGAAAATTGTAGCAGTAAATAATAACTAACCCTCTAAGATTAAATTACCTATGTTAATTAATAACGTATTAGTTGTCACTAAAATTTCTGTACTTTCAACAGGCGCAATCTATTTAATGCCTTCTCGGACATTTTTCATAATAGCTCCTTCTAAATCAGTACACTCCACAAAAATAAGTCTGACCGCCATACACAATTGCTAGTGTTGTAAGATAAAGTTTACATTGGTAACATTGGTAATATAACATATTTTATTCAAATTTATATAGACATCAAACATTTATTTATAGCTTAGAGAAAAGTTTACAGAATTACTTTAGTTCCATATATATATAAACACTATTTATTATACACCATCGGATTGCAATAAATGACATATTTAAGGTACAACATTTTATAGAAGGAGTAATCTACGGGGTTTTTCTCTAAGCTATCGCTTCCGAAATAGCTTTCGATTACAACTACTCATTTTATATTACAATAATAACACATCTTATCTATAACATTTAAATATTACTCAAACATGACTAAACTTTAAAAATATTTCAAATGTATAACTAAATAAAGGTTTATATATTATCAATCTCAGCAAAACAAGAATACTGTGTACATGTAACCGTGCTTACCGTTATAATTTAAATATTTGTCTGTACTTTTATTAACAAAATCAAAGTGTTTTGTACACTACATATGCAGTAGATATGGTACGCCAAAGATGATTGATTGGCGTACCATAGGTCAAGAAAAATTATAATACATCATTACAAGGGCAAGACGACATAAAGCATGAAAAAATACACAAATAATGTTTACAATAATAATCTTAAAAAATCTAACACTATAGGTAACATGTATGATCCGCGAAATCCGATTCAAAGACATCGACTAAAAATCTCTTTGTAATATTTAGTTTGCTCATTGAGTGTGGCAAGTTTTTAAGAGACTCACATTTATGTTGTTACTATTCTAGAATAATGTCTGATCAATTTCTAGGAAAAGTATTAATAAGTATATTTTTTAGTAAAATTTTCTAAAATCTGATAGATGGAATGATCTGAATTTAGGATCACTTTATTAGGCCAGAAAAGTGTCTTAACACGAAAATAGTTTAATACTTATATAATTATAATGACTATTTTTTGGAATGAAAAATCGAACAACTTCAAAGGCCCCAGGGAGAAAAAATTGTCATAGACAGAAAATTATGAAAAATACTTTTTAATTACAGACTCACTCTAACTTTAAAATACTAGTACACTGTCCAGCGGGAAGAATAAAAGTCTAAAACATTTGATACCGTTACGATAATACTGATTTACAGCATTTTTTTCCACAATTTAAAGATCAACACACTAAAAACAGGCGCCTATCTGGCAACATTACATCTGTCACAATATAATTATGTGTGACGAAGACAACACTAGGTCGAAAATACAATTTTCAAGACAAAATCCCATTTCATATTGTTTCAGAGTGTTATGAATGTGGACAAAACGAGACAAGAGTGTGAGGGTAGTGTTATATTGCACTCTTTTCCTTCTTTACCACATTAGAAGGCGTGAAGATATGTTGTTGTTGTCGCAATTCAACCTCGTGCGATACTAATTTGGCAGGAAATACCTTGTATTATATATCATTTTGAAATTTTAAAAGATTGGACAGTTTTGGAATGTTTTAGTATTAACATTTTTTTTAACACGTGAATATAATTTAGACAAAATATGTTTAAAATAGAGGCGATATTCACATTTAAATTCGTTTTGAAGTGACCTCAAAGTGTACATCGCCGTTTTTAAATGTAATAGACATACCTCAATATCTTTTGATTTTTTTTTTTATTTAAGTACTAATCTTTATTAACACCAAACCAAGGGAACCCTTGTGGTCTTTTTAATGTATTAGGTGGATTGGGGATTTCAAACGACTAATTGGAGCCATTTTCATGACTAATCGACACCCACAGATATCCGCATTGAAGTTATACAGATGTTGCCTTCCTG
>LUGF01020413.1:256968-267181 GCA_001625245.1 Calycopis cecrops
TAGCGATTCGAGAACAAATATATTATATAATATGATATAATATAGAATCCGTTAAATAATAATGAATTCCTCAGCTGGCAACTGCAGCTGGTGGCAGTCGCAGCACTGCCAGGCGCCCGCAGCCTCGCTACCGACCCTGGTCACCAGTTCCAGCGCTGCTCTGGTGGCCGTCTCGCTGCTCATCACGCTCGTCTCCTGGTTCCGTCTGCGGAGGCGCACAGGCGCCGCTGCGAGTATTTAATAAACGTATCTTTGTTACTCTGACTTTTATTACTGGTCTCAATTATTTAGTTTTACATTTTGTAGTTGCTTCACGGGTATTAATCAATACGGTACGATAAAGGTACTAACGAAAACATAGCCTTAAACTAATATTTATCGTGTTAAAACCCTTAAAGTTAACCCAAGCGTGTAACAAACACCAAGTCTCAGACACGTATTTAGGTTTAGTCCGTGTAGAAGCCATGCTGAATTGCTTGTCGCTCGTGATACAGATGTTTTTTTTCACGACGCGTTTTGTGTGGCTTGTGAGTTTCCTGTGCATCATTGGAGGGAGGAGAGCAACACGTGTGCATAAATTGTGAAGATGCTGGGAGAGCATCGGCAGCAGTTACTAAAGGCCCAGATGCTCGTTATACTTTAAACGACTACTCAGTACTCCTAACTTCCAAAAGCGCATGTCACCAATGCCTCCGAATCGGGCCTGTCACTCGTCCCAATCCACGCCACCATCTGCTTATTCAGAGGGACGGGTGGAGGACTCCTAAGCTGAGCTGCTCTTAGTCTGGCCTCTCCCCCCCTAGCCTGTCCGATACGGGTAGCCTAGTCCGGCCTTGAGAGGCAGGACTTATATATATTTGGTCCCTGACTAATATATATATATATATATATAATACGCTATATATATTCGATTTCCTTAGTGAGGGACCAAAAAGCGCGTGTTCCAGAGTAGTAAGTAAGTTAGCAGTAATTCTACCCACGTATTCAGACTTTGCTCTGTCGATAGTTCTTTTGAAGGACCTGGGAAGCGTAGTTATACTCCTTTTTGAGTGAACAAAAGCACAGGTCCGGTAGCACTCCTTCTTATAGTGCAATGCTAATCTGCAGGAACCTCTAAACCAAGGCTGCGATCTACCACCAATGGGTACCGCCGAGTGTGGAATGAAAAGCTCCACATCAGCAATAGAATCCGCTACAGCATTAGGATCATCCAGCAAGAAGCAAAACTGCCCCATGCGGATAGCCTTCCGGTTCTAAACCGGAAGGCTATCAAGTTTAGCCTGCAGTCAGCAGAAGGTCCAACAGGGAAGGCGAATGGTCTTCCACATCCGGGATACGCGTAGGCGTTGAGACCAGTTGTGTCATTCCATATGCCAAGGCAAAGTCATAAACAAATCTTCCCGCATGAGCAGTACGTGAGCTTAGCCATTCGGCGTGATGGGCGTTGAAGTCGCCAAGAGTCACGATCTCTGAGGTTGAAATCTTTTTCAGCAAAGAGTCAGTAGCCTTTTTGATGTACTCGAGAAGTGTTTACCTTAGTTATAAAAATATGTCATTTGATATCAATGAGTTGTTACTACTACTTATAACGAAATTACGATAGTAAAATAGTTCAATGTTTTATATTTAGTTTTTAATTGCAAAAAAGTTTCACTTAGATCTAATTTCGATCTCCGCAGAAACACTAGTGTTATTTTAATATAGGAATTCTACTCAACAGAGGCTTGTGGCGCAACTAAGCTTAAGAACGATACTAAGAAAGGCAGTCATTTAGTATTTCTTTTATCATCTGCGTTTTTAAGGGGCCCCTTTGAAACTAAGGCCCACACGTGCCCTGAGTGCCCTTATAGGACATACGGAACCGTCAGAGCCAATTGTGGCCTAGGGTAGAGTGGCTATTTCTCATCTTAAAGGCCGGCAACGCAACTGCAAAACCCCTGGTGTTGCAGATGTCTGTGGGCGTCGGAAAACACCATCATCTCGGTGACCCGACTGCTCGTTTGCCCCCTGTACTATAAAAAAAAATAAGTCTTGACAACGTCAACGCCTTTAACACTCTGCCCTGACAATACCATTCCCGTTTACTTGTAGGCTATTATTGGAAATTATCTCCGTGACAAATTACATTCGATATTTAGACTGAGATGGCAATAATATACAAGTTTACCTTGGGGTACCACAAGGATCTGTCTTAGGTCCAATTGTAGAATCTCGAATACGATTCCGTTCTACGTCTCTGTCTACCTAACGGAACCAATATCGCGTGTTTCGCGGACGACACGCTGGTACTTACCATGGGGGATACCTACGAGACCACTAAGGAGCTTGCCGAGGTTGGGGTGAAAATTGTCGTCGAAAAAATTTGCGAACAGGGGTTACGCATTGCGCCACAAAAGAGCGAGGCTATATGGTTCCATAACTATCTAGGACTAGGGAGCCACATAGTTAGGACATTCGCGTAGGTGACGTTCAAGTTCAAATAGGTGGATATTTGAAGTACCTTAGAGCTTGGACTTACATTGGTTAGTTGTTGGGGCTTTGAAGAACACATAAACCGGCTTGTTGCCAAGATCGAAAAGGTGGTAGGTGCTATGCACCTAATATTGGGGGACCGATGGAAGAGGTTCGTCTTCTCTACGCTGGCGTAGTGCGATCAATGGCGTTATATAGGGGTCCTGTATGGTTGCACAGACTTTTGGGTGTGCGCCGCATTAGAATCAAGATTACAGAGGAGAGTAGCTATCTGAATCGCAGGAGGATATTGCACAATATCTTACGAGGCAGCGACTGTATTAGCACCCTTTACTCCTGTAGATATTCTAGCAGATATGGACACGAGGGTATACAGTCGCATCCGAGCTCTGCGCCAGAGCAGCGAAGGTGTGCTAATTAACGCAGTGAAACGGCAAGAGAAAAATCGAGCCCTTGTGACGTGGCGTGCTCGAATCTGTGAAGAGCGTTAGGCACAAAAACGGGTCATAGAGGCCATTCTGCCGGTCTTCAAGGCCTGGATGAGGCGAAAGCTAAAAAAAGTTACTTACACAGATATTTACGGGCCATGTGTGTTTTAGTGATTGTGTGTAAGATCGGTCGTGAGGTGACAGCAACAACAGCACCGTGACGGAGGACAAGACTCTGGCCTACATACCCTAGCAGTGTGCTCTGCTTGGAATATAGAACGGCAGGTTTTGATTGAGGAGATCGGAGAAGACCTCTCCTTGCCAGTTGTGGTGTCGGCTATGTTGGATGGGGAATCGGCGTGGAACGCTGTACTATCTTTCTGTGTGAACGATATGGTCCAGAAAGAGGACGCCGAGCGGAATCGCGAAAGAACCGATCCCGCTAGATGCTTACGTCGACGCAACAGAAGCGCCGTAAATCAACGGATATAATTGGACACCTCGCCCGGGACCTAATAAGTTTTTCTTAGGGTCACAGGTGTGTAGAGTGGGGGCCCTGCATATGATTTCGTTGGCTCCGAGGAGAATTAAATAAACAATGAACTAATAGAGTTCAACGAGAGGAGCTATTAGCAACGCACGAAGGGCAGCGGATGAAGTTCGATACCGAGTCCCCGCAGCCCTTCTATAGCGTAGAGGATCACTTACGCAGGGGTTTTTAGTGGGTGAGAATCCCCCATAACCTGGCTACTGTACCCCCGAGTGGCATCCAGGGATCTTATGAAGATTTTCGTCTGCATTAATAAAAAAAAGTATATACGAACCGTATACACTAGATATTGATAATGAGAATCTACATCACAACGCCTACATTGACATAAATAACTTTCGATTAGTTCTTGCATGGCTTCTCAAGATTGCTTTGATTAAACTGTAGGAGAGTTTGGGTATATAAAGGTAAAACACTCCTCGATTCTTCACTCTACACAAACTTTTCGATCATGGCTGATCTATTGCGTATCATCAAGCGCGGAGCCATCTGCCTCATCTTCGCGATGGCCAACATATTCAGCTCCGCCAACAGCCAGCTGACCTTTTCCCCTCCTGCTGAGGGGGATGAGCCAATGGTCATCAGCTTTAATGACCATCTGCAAGTCGTGCCGAATTAAATTGTAAGTGATATTTTATTAAACGCTGAACTGTGTGTATTTAGTTTTTGATAAAATTATTCTATTCAACTTTACTCTAAGGAATCTTGTCGCAGATCGAGTTGTTTAACAACCCCACGTTTCAGATGCTTTACAAGATTTTTAATAGTTGAAATAATTTTGTTGTGACGGTAACGTTTGTGTAAACTGATGAAAACATTTTTCATCGTCATAGACGGTCCGGTCCATTAGGTACGAGACCTTACAATGAACGCATGGATGGATGGATGGATTTTTTGCTATTGACATCCATTTGAAACCAGCTAGGTACCGCATAGAGGTTATTCAACCTTTTTTTTGTGTGTGTCGCAGGGGAATATCTTTATGTAAGCTACCTCCTGGGTAGCTTAGCTTAGCTTAGCCCGGGTGGCTCAACCGGGTACAGTGTTGGGCACGGTTATTGGGTTGCCCCTAAACCCCGGCCTTCAGCCGCTATGATTGGGGGGGCTCCGGATCTAGACCTACAAGCAATAGGGTCCGTTCAGCGACGGACCGGACTCGGTGAAAAGGCCAGATTTCTCCTCCTTGGGGACTCTCCGGCTGCCTTTGAACAGTCTCTACTCCAACGTTGGAACCGTGCAATAGGGTCAGGTTCTCATCCTGACTTCTGGTCTCAATGCTCCAGAGGTTATTTAACCTGGTCAATTTTCGAATAACTTTGGCGAGTTGTTAAATGGTAGACCAAGCATTAAGAAACTCTCCCTAAGAGGCCCTTTTTAATTTATATTGTATTTGCTATCTGCCTATGTATGCTATGTTGAAGCGGAGAATTTGAGGTCCCGGAGAGTCCCGGACCACCAAGTGGATTATCAATTTCTAAAAATGCGGAATCATTTTGGTTTTTTTCAGAGGTTAGACTCCCGTGTTCGGAACACGTTTCTAGCCACAGATGTGCTTCTGATTTCACTCTACGCTACAATAACATCCTACTAATATTATAAATGCGAAAATTTGTATGTTTGTTTGTTTGTTATTCCTTCACGCAAAAACTGCTGAATCGATCTTCATTAAATTTAGCATGCACAGATAGTAACTTGGATTAACACATAGGATAGTTTTTATCCCGACAAAATGTTCCTATGAGCTGCCATGCGATGATTTTCTATTTTCTACGAGATCGAATGTTACGGCGGGTGAAACTGCCGGGCGCAGCTAGTATCTGTACTTACATATAATAAAACAGTAAAATCCATGTGTATGTTCGCTCGCTTTGAACATACATTGAATATATTTACAAAATACTAATTGGGGGCGATGGCGATACATAACACTTCAATGTTTATTAATTTTTTTTTGTCTGTTTGTCTGTTTGCTCAGTCTAATCTTTAAAACTACTGGTCGGATTCGAATGAAACTTTTTGTTGTGTATCGATACTAAGCCTGGTCTACATCAAAAACTTTTGACTCATTGAAATCGCTCGTTCCTATGGGAAATCGGAAATTCAACACACTGCAAGCAAACAATAATAACAAATCACTTTGATTATATTATTACTACGCTACGAACGAACGAAGTCGCAGACACGGGGCACCAGCTAGGTCGCCTCTACATTCTTCTATTCTTCTTTGTCGGCTAATTATTAAACTTATTGGACAAAAAATGAAATTTGCCAACATAATATTATATCACGTTAGCAAAAATGATACACAATATCTACTGTCTGTGTCTACTCTAGGAGGAAAATTAAAAACACAAATGATGGGTATAATTTTATTAAAATCTCTTTCCGCATACATTCTTTTCACCAATCCTTCACAATATATTTAAATAAAATGGAATGAATTACAATCGTTATTAAACTGTAAAGTTGACATGAGATTTAAATTTCGAACTTTTTGACGTTTTTACTTTTTTTTTGTCAAAGTCATTTAATTTTTTTTACTATAAAATCGGCATTGATGCTTTAGATAAAGTTACTACAGTATTTTCTAGACTGTACGAGGATCGATATGTTGGCGATGTTGGCGATGTGTCTCTTTGAGGTTCCTAATTGACTTTAATTTTTTCAGATGGAGCATTTCGCATCGCTCGTTCTACGTTTTTCTTGCCAGTATTCATTAAATTTTTATCTATACTTCATCACAGCCCAAGAATGTCTAAGAAGGACATACACATAATAAATATTCAATTTAAAATGTATTACTAATGTAATTTTTTTTGCCTTTTTCATTTTCAAGTTCGCATTCGGTACATTTTATTTTGCATACGCATTAAATAAATTAAATTGTATTCTTAATAAATATATTCATCTGTACTCAAATATTGCGTTTTATTGTATTTGTATTTAATTATCATTTAATGTATGTATGTAGTTATGAGACCTATGTACGGTGCACACCCTCCAACCAGTCATTGAATATTATTTATACGATGTAGGTAGGTATACAATTGAAAGATATTAGAATATTACATAAAATTTAAATATAAATAATTTCCTATCACTAATTTGAAGAAGTTAATATTTTTTTATGTTCTTTTCACGTTTTATAATTTCGTTTCCCTGTAATTTTGTAAAAATGTAATCGAATAAAATGTTTTGAATTGCCTTTATGATATTAATCAATATATAAACGTATACTGTCGCACACAAAAATTAAGGGACGGAAAGAGAAAAATGAGCAAAACTTGTGAAACAAATATGGCGCCCCGAAGTGGCGCGAAATTTAAATTATTTTAACGAATCGAACACAGCGATAGTGATATATTATGTATATTACATCGAAATATGTACTTAAATTATAAATTATACTGGTCGTCGCAGCATGCTAGTTTCATTATTGAATTAAAATCATGGCAGTACGCTTAATCGAAAATTGAAAGTGATGTTCTATTGATCGATACAAGTAGGCATGTAATCGTTGAGACTTAGATTTTTAAATTATTGTCAAAGAATAGTATGGATCAGAGAAATGAAACAGAACGTGCCGCGACGATCATATTTACAAGATAAATATTTACAGTGTCATGATAGTGAGTGTGAGAAAAAAACTTTATAGTTAAAAACTTACATAGTTATATTATAGTTGTTTTAAACGATATATAGTTAACTGTACAGTGAGCGACACAGGTGTGAAAGTAGGCCATTATATATACACATCCATCACCTACTTTAACATTTGAAACAGTATAATTTTGATTTGAGAAAGTTCGTTTTCGCCATTTTGTAATTGAAATTGCAAATTTTAATGCAATTGTAATTATTTAGTTTTGGGACCATAGGTACGGGTTAATTTTTTTTTTTGACATTGAAATCATTATTACTTTTAGCGACTTGAAATAAATCGACATAATGAAAAATATCCCTTTTTTAAAGTATTTTTTAATTATTATCGTGCGATCAAGCGTGACCGCGCGGTTAGAATATTTCGAATTAAATAAAAGTTTTGTGAAGTCATCCCAGTTTGTCTTGCTCTCATACATTGCCTGTCACTTTTCGCGGAAAAGACTTTTCACACGTTCTCAGTATCACATTTCCACATATATGTCATAATATACTGTTACAAATGCACGAAATTCTAAAACTACGTAATGAATAATGTTTTATAAATTCCTCTGGGGCGTGTTCCACTTGTATATAAGTACAACCTACGTTATCTAGACATTAATATAACGTGTACCTTAGAGACTAGATATTCTACAGAGTTAAATTAAACTCTATTTCCTAAGAGATAAAGTTGAGTTTATGTTGCTTATGTAACAATAAGTTAGTCATTAGATAGTCTTCCTACATAATACTGAATTTTCTAAATAGGACCATATTTTAACGTAACATGACACGTATTCAAGTATGATGTGATCTGTACAACCTTCTGACTATGCTAATTTGAGTCCATGGGTGTGGTTTCAGCCACAGTAAATACTTTGGCTGGTCGACAGTTGGCTAAAATAATCAATTTAAGATCTTTCAATTTGAAACTCATGATGTTCTCCCGACAAATTAATTCAATTTTAATAAGGGCCTTGATATTTCTTTCAATGTTTCAAGAATGTTGACGCCGTTCACAAAGCTACAGCGCGAACTATCGGGATCTCTTAAGGCATCGTATTTAGTTTAGTCTAGTAATTACGTCAACTGCGTCAATAAACAGGGCGGTCTTGTAATCATGTAACGTTTACAACTTTATGGTCGCCGCACAGTTATCAACTCGGAATCGTAACGTCTCGCCGAGAAAAGCGAAGACGATACGATTAGGTACGTTACGTTTCCCATTAGTGTGCGTTACAGTATGAAGTTTCATACAAAGAATACTGACCGGCTCGAGGTGATACGGTTACGATCCCTTTCCACGTTAATAAGTGTGCTGCGACCACTATCGTGAGTTTTAATCTCTTTTCAAAGTCATAAATAATTAAATCAATTGTATTGAATGGATCTCATTCTCTCATGAATTACTTTGTTTTTTCTACCGAGTGCCAATGCACAAATATACATCTTTTTAATTTGTGCGCAACTACAATTACTTTAATATACAAGACATGATATACTGCCCTTGCTTGTGACTTACCTTTCTTTTCCGGATTTTTTATTACTTTGCCACATCGCTCTCTCATTTCGTCACAAGAGATCTTTGCCACAATCTTTGCCATACACGCCACTGAGGGATGAGGTTTCGGTGCTATCAGTCGACATATGGAATTGAAGCGGTTTAAAAGCGGTTCAGTGCAAAGTTTGTTAAAATGAATAACAGATGGCGCTTAACATATCTTACAATAGCAGTAGAAGATTGAAATAGTAACTTATATTGTAGTTTAAGAGTAGTTCATATTACCACTGGTATACATATACTATGGTATGTTCAAAAACTAATTCATATACATTAAAGAAACATTATTTAACTTAATATGTATGTGATTTATTGAAGCTGCGTATTATATGAAACATTATAATTATTATTAAACGTGTGAAAATATGCACGTGGCCAATAGGAGAATTGGAGAATTTCTAAGTAGTTATGTCAATGTACGATTTTTTTTACAAGTAGAGAAGATTTGACAAGATTGACTTGTGGAAGAAGCAACTAACGAATCTATAAAAATCAATAATAATTTGACCTAGCACGACGACTGGAACCGTCAGCACCAAATCTTGATGAATGAAAATAAGTAATTGTCACTAATCTGAATGCTCGACTTTCTACATTAATTTTAAATTTGGCTTTGTTATGTTTTATTTTAACCTCATAATGTCATGGTTATCACGGATGATGATTGCACTCTAATTTTACAATCAGACCTTTGTAATTAAACAAAATTAAAAAAAAAATTTTTTTGAACACACCCAAAAAATAAAATTATTAACAATTAATAAATTTGATACAATCGTTCTGAATTTATGTTCTTAAGTATATTTGGGAAGTATAATTTTACATTACATATGATTTAATAACGCAGCTTCAGTAAGCACTTAAAACATCATCCATAAACTGGAAGTATAAAAGAAATAAATATAATTATATTTCAGCACAAATTAATACTAATATAGAACAATGTGTGCTATTTATTGTGCTCTTGTATTGTTGAAGTGGTTAGGAGTAGTGCAGTGGTATGAGAATTAAAGAAATAGGAAAATATAAGTTTTGTCTGTGAGAGAGTGTAGAGTTATCTGGTGATATGAAATAGTAAGATCTAAATATGAGAAGCAAAAATTTAAGGTATGGTATAGTGAGGTTTTTATGAGCCTTGAGTCCATATTTTTATTCTTTATAATATGACTTAGGTAGTTTTAGTAATTTTACAGGTTAGGTATCGTTTTAATGTGAAAAAATATTAAATTTCGAATACAAAATTGCATTCTAAAGTAAATATTTTTAGAAAGACTGTTTTTAATTTGTAAATGTGATTTTTTCAATTGGATCTTTTCAAAGAAATATGGCTTTTTTAAAAGTCAACTGATAATTTATAAATGGTACAAACTTACATTCTATTGTGATTTCTGTTTTAGCTGTAGTAATTTATGGGATAGCCAAACATTTTTATTATTAATTGAATCATAGAATTACCGGACTCCAGAATAAAGCACAATGCAATACCACATGTATCTACATTGGCTCTATAAATACCCACTATAACTGATGTCGGAGCGCGCGGGGGGGCGGTCGGGGGGG
>LUGF01020413.1:272156-286042 GCA_001625245.1 Calycopis cecrops
TGTGGCGGTACCAAGCCAGTTGCACGTAGCGGCTCCCCGCGACCTCCATTACAAACCAATTCCTACAGTTAACAGTTTAGATCATACAAAAAATAATTTAGGAGGTCGCAATTCTATGTCTGTCTTACGAAATTGCCACCCACGAACATTCTTCGCCTCGGTTATGGGTTGTGCAGGCACGGTGGCCGGTCTATAGCCGCTTCAGCTTGCTAACTCTCTGAACTATGTCGGTTACTCTGGTCATCGCTGTCCAATATAGACCTGCATAAAATATAAAAAACTTACAGCTGGCCATCCTCAGCGAGCAAGTCTGTTTGTCCAGGGGATACAACTTGAGGTTCATCGGGCAGGACAGCGTCAACGATATCCGGATGCTGTACAGCACGTTTCCATTCGGGAAGATCCGGATGTACACGTTCGGCATGATGATGTTGTGGAAGTGACCTTCCTTCTCATTGGAGAAGAACAGGTCAGGCATCCATACCCTATTAGCTTCAGTCAGAGTTAGGTACTTCAGACGACCTAAAACAGAAATCGATTATTGCAACAACATTAGTTAAATTACATTGCATTAAAAGTTGCTTTTGCCCTTTGCGGATTACAACGTGCACAAATCTGCGCAGCTACAGGCTAGGTGATCTTTCCACGTCGAGATTTGCTTATTTTTTTACATTTAATTTAATCTTTGATTGATTGAGATTAAACATTTTAATTTTTTAACCTTGGTGGGGTTAGCTCGACATTTGTTGCTTAACATGTGTTTTTATTTTGTCAACACTATCTTTTTTACTACTTTATTAAATTGAATATAGTTTTTCTTGAACACAACAAACATTCGAAAAAAATCATCAGCCAACTTGTGAGAGTCTCGTCTATGAGGCTACGGGCGAGGCTCATATTGTCAACATTAAACAGGACACTATGGACAAATCACTCAAATGTACAATTTGCTTGCAGTAGCAAGAACTTACCTCCTAGATTATTGAACTTGAGCCTCTCATCCAACCATTGTTCTCGAAAGGTCAATTGTACCGAGTACTCCTGTAAGCGTTAACAATCGTTTAGCACATTATAACAATACGATAACACTTTCTGATGACAGTGCAGTATAAGATATACTTATTGCTTTTATTTGTTTGACAGATACCACACGAAGATGATCGAACGCGCGTTAACATTTATATTTAAATAAAATTTTCTAATCACATTTTCTGAATAGAGTAAAATGTTTGTGACAAAAAAGTAGTATTTTTATGATGACTCTTATAAACATCCTTCAACATGATTTTATTTGTTTAATTTCTAATAATATCTTGGTTTTAAAATGCTATTTATATTTAAAAAAATCATAAACTTTACCTACTGTATGTTTGAAAAAAGAAATCGCTGTTATTGTTATCACAGATTAAGTGTTACTTTGCCGTGGTTTGAGTCTTCACATTTATCACGGCATAAAATTTATCCAATTTGTTTTGTTGGTGTGGACTTAATTGTTACTTCTATAAACGCACGTTCGGCCATCACCGTGTGGACAGTGCTGCGTCATTTAAGTCTCTTGGTTTATCTGTATGTAGGTCTATGAAGCTTTTATGACTCCTATTTAATGTATTTTCGGGAGTTAGTAACAGTGCAATATTGAGCAGTTTCTAATGACTGTAATGTCTTTATTTTGCTGTGAAATTAGGATAGCCCGTCACGATAGTAGGCTTGAAATTTTTGTTACCGTAGTAGGGACTGTCAGGAATAGGAAAAAGGGCTGCTGTTAGAGTCAAATAATAACATACATCTCTTGTTAAAAATGCTAGTCAATATCTGACTATTTTTTTTTTCTATGAAAGTCTCCAATTGATAAATAAGGCCACGAAAACATAGTTGATCAAAAGAAAATGCTCTCATATACACGATAAGTACCTTAATAAAATATGTGCAATTTTTTTGATTCTGTGAATCTATGACTACGTTTTTTATCTTAGTATTTTGCATTTACAGTGTTACAAATCACGTAAAAATTTACAGTATTTATGGTGATAGAGAAAATCATTAGAAAGATATTTAAGTATTTATTCTGGAGATCATACTGGTTAATTTTCCTATATTAACTCCTAAGTGAAAGCAAAATTGAAATAGCTATTCTCTCAAAACCTATTTTGATAAATAAAAACATGTAATGAAATAAGAAAGGATTTTGTAAAGGGCAAACATTTGATAAGCTTGCGCTTTTACAGCTGAGAGTTTCAAAGACACAAATAAATGTATTCTTGGGGACCTAAGGTGTAACGCACCTCACGTTATACTTTTGAATGTTTTGCTCTAACAGTCCGTGTCCTATAATTAATAATCAAATTAATGAACCTGCATTTCTGTACCTAGCACACATAGCTACGCTTTTTATTTGTACATAAAATCTTTTTCGGAAAGTTTAAAAAAAATGCTACAAACATCGCTGTACTATCTCCTACTTCAGGATCCTTATACAACATACTCTCTGACTAGGCAAAGAAATACAAAAAAAATAGATTTTGTTTTATACTCCTATAGATTTTATAATACATGCCTATATTATAGACATGTACCTATATACATATTATGATGTGAAAACATTATCGCAATTTTGTAGTTAGAAGCTTTAAAGGGAAAAAAAATATTTTTCTACCCGTGTTAAAAATAGTCATTTATTTGGAAAGGGCTTAGAATTTCATTTTACCAGTCTTGTACGCATAAATACTGTGTTTTGTGTCATAATTATCACATAGACCTAAATACTAAAAGTAAAAAGTAGTTATTCATAAATTTACAGAATCCATGTGCATTTTGGTATAATATTTATAATTGCTGCCGAGGGTTCATCGTCGTAACCCCCGACAGCAAACGAGCAAGTCAAATGAATTGTTACGTATAAAGCCTGCCAATTCGAAGGAAAATATTCATGCCAGTTAGCTTCTGGGGTTCTAATTGTACGACAATTGAAAAAATTCGCTCGAAATCGTAAATACTTTTCAAAAATAGTGAAGTGAAAAAGACAATTATCGATAAACGTCTTCATAAATTTAATAAAGTGACAGTGATAGATGCGGACCTCAGTTACTAACAGTTTTGGATGCGGGCCAAGCTTTTACTCTGTTTTTCGACGCGTTTTACTCTAGTTACATCTCGTAGGTACACCAAATAAACAATGGAGTTTATTTTCGTGGGGCCGTGGGAGGGAACTGATGCTCCATCGATGGATGAACCGCAGGTATTTAGATGACATAATGTTTATTATATCATTCTGAATATATGATATTATTAAACAAACACGTAATAGATACAAAGGTACTAAAAAGTTCGAGGTGTATAGCAGTTGAAGTGGACCGATAAGGCCGAAGAGGTTCCTGGATTCGAAGATTTTGCCGCAAAGTGATAAATGTGCAGTCGTCCTGCAATGTGCGAGCTTGTAGCCCCTAGTAAATGTACGAGAAAAGGGCGGCAACACATCTGCGTAAAAACAATGTAAAAGTTTATGGGCCTTAGTAGTTATTGTGTCCCATATTTACTTTATATGTATAAAAAGACACAGTTTGTATAACAAAAAAATTGTAGTCTTTTTCATTTACACTGAAATGTTATTTGGTAAATTTAACTTATAAATACAGAAAATTTACCTTTGCATTTACCTTCAAAAAATACAATTATGTATACACAAGCTTGAAAGTTACAAAAATATGAGTTTTTAAAAAGTATTTCATCATTTTGAATCAATCATTTAAATCCAAAAGCTAACCTCAATAAAATATATCGATATAAATATATAAAGTAGTTTGTCCAACATGCAATTGTTATGAATGTACCTAATGGTGCTATTTACACTAAAGTATGGTAGTAATGGGCTGAGTACAATATCGATATCGATATACCTATACTGCATCGATAAAGCAAACCATGCCTAAGCTGTGCTCCGTCGACACCAAGCGCAACGACAAACCCACTCACCGTCCAGCATTCGTCTGTGGAATGCTTGTGCGTATCTTCATGCAGGCTCAGGGCCAACAACTAGAGCTACAATACGATAAATCTAGCTTCTGGCCGGGGGTCACATATTGCGGTCAGGTGGTCAGCCACCGAACAGAAGCGCGAAGCCGAGTGCGGACGCGACGGTAAATCCCGATACAATAAAATCTTACACAACACAAATTCACATGAACAAGACATCAATTATCTCACAGTACACGACCAAAATAGTTTTTATTTTAATAATCCTCATAAATTAAATGACAATAATTAAAAGCATGATATGAAAAAAACGAAAAAAATGATTCAGGTGGCGGATGGGTGCGGGTCGCGTGGCCCTTCTACCCCTCGTCTAGTGATTTCGTGAATCCGATGTAGGTCTATGTTGAAATCGTGCACTTTGCTGATTTCTTAAAATTTTACAATAATGCGGTTTACGTATTTTTTTACAATTATACAGTTGTGCGTTTTACAGCGGATTTTTCACAATTTAACATTTTTTACAATTAACTATTGTGCGTTTTTCGATGGATTTTACACAACTTTCACTAGTGCGTTTTACATGTTATTTACAATTGTGCGTTTTTCATTGTATTTTTAGTTATTTTGCTAACTTGAAATTTAGTGTTTGTACATTTGTTTTTGTGCTCTCTACGGTAATTTTGCGGTTTGCCAATATCCCTGGAGATTAATATTTCTGAACAGTGCATTGTTTACAAATAGTATAGATATAAAAAATATATATATAAATTTTATAATTTTTTGTATATGTATAATACATTTATATACTATTTGTAAGACTAATTGGAATAAAAAGAAAATTTTGAGAATTTTACGGGATACGCAGACCCGCATCGCCTTGTTAGTAGGTACATATAATTTGTATAAATAATTAAGATGCAGGGGGATGTTGGGGAGTTAATAGTGCACAAAAATAATCAAAAAACAAATGAAAAGTAACGTAACATAAATACATATCCATATGCGCACAACAGCTCAAAATATATTTAGCATAGTGCAGATATTGCCAGACATTTGACAAGCCAATTTTATCATAAACAAAGTTATCGGAACAACTTCACATTTGGAACTTTGTTGTACAATAAAAACGGATAAAACATCGTTTTGGTTAATTGGTTATGTGAAACCACTCACCATTTTGTAATCATCTATTTTGCTGATGGAACGAAGGTACAGGTTCACGCGAACCAACGTAGGCGCTTCGCCTATGCCCAAGAAAATTTGAACATTAAACGTTACTTAAACGAGAGTCATTTATTCTACGTTCATTTAAAATACATTACTAGACTTAATGAATACTTACTAAACTATAGAATGAAATGCGAATGTCGTAGCAAAATAAACAATTAATCCTATCAATTTACATCGCTACATACTCCAACTTAGCTTAGCTTCATTTCAGTAGGTACTCGCTACTCAATGAGATGGATTTAAGACTAACCTTCCTCCTGGTCAAAAGAAATACGCGATCTAAAAACGATTTTGGTCGTCAACACCAAAAAAAGAAGGAAAATAGAAAAAAAAATAGATGAAAACAAAAAATATTACATTCAGGTAAGTCTCTCCAGCGAGTTGCCCATTCATTTGACTTGTTGATCGATTAAGAAAAAAACTTAGCTTAATCTAATGCATGGCCCAGTTCAGCTGACTTACCATTGTGACGTCATCGATTTTTGATATACTCCTGACAAATATATTGACGCTCACTACGGCTGGCCCATCTAGATACCAAGCAAAATATACGGTTGATATTACGATTTAAAATAATCTAAGCCCTAGTGGTATTACTTTTTAGGATTCCTTTTTTGTTCACTCACCTTTGACCTGAAAATCTTACATGGCTACCCATAGGAGGAGCAGGTAATTTTGAAAACATCGTGATAAAAAATCTTATTAAAAAGCGCGAAAGCTAAAACTACTTGTTTATAAGAATTTGTGTTAGTGTTTAAAAATTTGACAAAAACACGTAAGATTATTTTTCATTTAATTTACAAATTACGCTATACTTATAAATATATGTAAAACAAAAAATATAAGCACTTATTAATCATTTTTTCTATAGATTGGTTTGAAATTTAGTATGTTAGATTTGTGTTTTCGAAAAGAATTAATTAATTTGATGTGTTAAATTCAGAATTAGATTATAATAGGTGACCAACATATACATTATTTTACAAAATGTAATTGCGAGAAAAATATATATTACTATCATATTTTATTGATAAAAAATTACTTAAGTAAAATAAATTATTGATGAAAAACAGAAAAAGATATCCTCAAAACCTAAACGGACAGTTATTTTTGCTTCCCCTAACATGCTTGTTTGAGTTATAAAAATATAATTCTTCTATTTCACATTATTGTTTGGTATGATCGCGTGCATAAATGTTTGTATTGATTTTATAATTTGATAGATATTGTTGTGGGATCACCATCAATAAGCATACCATCATAATATAATTAAGTAAATTTAGTAGTTTTAACTTCGATCACCCTTGTGGCCCAATAGTGGCGTTTTTAACAGGGATCTCGTCTTATAGTTTATGTGAGACAAAAATACGCCCATGAGCGATAGCGGCAGGCCACTAACATTAGCTTAATATCTAATAAATATCGCTTCTTGCATCTCCTAACTGGTATAGAACTTTTTAATTTGTCAACTCAATCTCAACAATAAAATATTATTACCTAGTTGCTTTTACTGTCTATTGCTTAAACAAGTAAACAAAAGGGAAATAAGATGAAATTAAAATTAAAAAAGGCAAAATAAAAGAAAGTCTTGTAGGTGGTCCAGACAGTATATTTTTTTGTTCTTTTATTAATTTAAAATGACTAAATTAAAGGTTAAGATAGATAAATTAAAAGTATGTGCTCGGCCGCACTCTAAGGTTTAAAACTCCCACCAGCCGTAATATGAGACTCCTTACATACGCATTTCCCGACTTTCAAACCATAAATTAATGTTTCACTAATTAATAAAGAATATCATTAAAATAATTATGGTTTGATAGCCACTGAACATACTAAGCATGTGGACAGAATAAATTAAATTAGGGAAATCTATGGGCAGCCGCTTACCATAAATTAAAAAATGAATTTAGAATGGCAAGGAATAAATTACATCCTTTTATAACCTTTAACATTGCTGTTTAAAAATCTAACGACCAATGGCATCTATCATGGTAAGGGCTTTATTATTGCACGACATCTCACTTTATACAGTACAACGTTATTAAATATTAATAACGTGCAATCAATATCGACCACAATGTCGGATGGCAAAATCGTTTGTTAGTGAAAGTAAAAAGAAGAAGGACACGGTGATTAACTGTCAAATATTTTAAATTCAGAATGAAGTGATATGTCGCTCCCCTCGTTCCAATCAAGCAGTACGACGATAACTATTTCTCTTGAAGACGTTCTTACTAACCATCTTTATGTCGCTTATCGTGGTTATAGTTCTGACGAAGATGTTTATATTAACTACAGCTGGACCATCTGTCAAAACATGTCATTGTACTTACAACTACGTAAAAATTGTCTCGCTGCATGACATTTTGAAAAAATTCAAAACCTGTACAGTGCATAGAAATCTATTTTATGAGCATTCTCATAAATCGTAATGAATTAGGATGCTATGATTAAAATTTGAATAAAAATAGATTTTGCTTAGTATTTTTGTTAGTATGTATTACCTTTTCATGAGATCTCACAGACTTAAGAATTACTCCAAGAAATCCAATTTCCACTTTGCTGTGTGAATCGTAGGAAGAAAATCGCAAACAAAATTGGGAATATTTTTAAACAGCAAAGAGGAAATTGCGATATTTTGTTTAAATGCCTAAAAATTTCACTATATCGTCTACAGACGATATAAAAATACATATTTTTGGTGATACAAAGAGAGGAAATTAACCAAATTGACACAGTTAAATATATATAGAAAATGATGACCGCAAAAAATCGGTTACCCATTTACCAAACAATAAATTCTTATAATTTATGCCAACATTTCAACCTCAAAGAATGTTTTCGAGGTGAATGTCAAAACCACCTCGCTGAACCACATTTATTTCTTTTTATTCGAACTCACCGTACTATTTATCTTTAGTATCAATGTTCTTAGGGTCAATTCACATCAAAAGCGCGGCGAAGCGCAGCGAAACGGAGCGCAGTTTATGTGTCATATGAATTTCAACTTTATTTTTAATACTATAGTGCTTATTATCGAATTCTCGCGGCTTCTGGAGCATTCCAACGACTTCTCGCGCATTCCAGCGACTTCGCGGGAATCCGCGCTACTCATTCGAGTTTCTCATGCGATAATAAGTATTATAGTAATTGTTATAAGCTTGAAATTCATATGACACATAAACTGCGCTCCGTTTCGCTGCGCTACGCCGCGCTTTTGGTGTGAATTTACCCTTATACTTTGTCTATACGGACTACCTCAAGGTACTATGTTGGATCCAATTTCTTTTAAAGTGTTTTATTCCAGTAGGAATAAAAAAATATTATATATTTCTAAGAAAGTTATTAGTATCAAAAACGTTTGTAACTTACCAGTTCCATTGATGCCCGATGGTCGTATACGGGCGTCGTACCTTCCCGGCCCTAGGATCTGATCTAGAATCTGTTTCTCCTTTTCTCTGAAGTTTATCTTCGCATTCATACCTCTGTGAAACATTGTAACCATTAAGCTACACTTCAAAGCCCTAAAATTCTACATTTTAATATTATGTATAAAGTCTGAGGGACGTACGGTTTCACTGGTTTCTATTGAAGTGTCAAGTAAATAGTTAAAGTTCTCAACAGCCATTTAAGCGCTGCATATTAATTACGTCTTACCGAAATGTCTAAAACTCAAATTTGTAATTTTTTGCCGCTTAATTGGTAATTAAGCGGCTTAGTAAGAGGTAGTGCCACGCTGCATGCTTGCATGCAGCCGAATTGGGCCGGCACGACCGGGGAGGTACCTCTCGCTTACACGAGACCGGCGTGAAGTGACAGCTGTGCTGTCGCGTTTCGTGCGGTGTGTAAGTAGCCGGTGGTCCACGGAGGTGGGAGGAGAAAGGGGGGGCAGCGCATCTGTAGTCTATGCAGATGTCTATGGGCGCCGGTAGTAATGAAAATGGCTACAACTGCTCGTTTGCCCTCCTATACCACAAAAAAAAAAAAAATTAAACTACAAAAAGTTACAATTCGGCTCAATGAGGTTCCAATGGTTACCTATAATACTAACGCTTAGAGAAAGGTCTTAGATAAGTCTTAGCTCGCTTCATTTAGCAAATATAATTAATGGTTGCAGTTGCATGCGCGGTATATGCCATCTGCACACATTCTCCCACTCAGTCTCTCTTTGCTTATCATGTCTTCCACTTGTGCTACTATTAGGAGCTTTGTAGAGCGAGACTGATTTCTTGATCGCGTCACACGAGTCGGTTGTAGCCCTATATGTTAACGTTATCAGTTAACAAACTACTCAAATCAGGTATCCACTAGTCAACTTTTACACAACTTTGGCAACATTGTAAGAAGGGGAAGCAACAAAGAGGCATATCTTACCCGCAGAGGTGCAGAACACAAATGCATAGTGCGATGACCAAGGCACATGATGGGCGCGTGACGTCCATCCTCCTTCTGAAACAAACACAAATATTGATGAGCCGGTGGAATGTCCTTCCAGACACAGGTCATCTACATTGAGACGAGCCAGACACTTCGCAAGACAAGGCATGTTACATTACTGGTGTTTTTGAGCCTCCCAGACACAGGTCATCTACATTGAGACGAGCCAGACACTTCGCAACACAAGACATGTTACATTACTGGTGTTTTTGAGCCTCCCAGACACAGGTCATCTACATTCAGACGAGCCAGACACTTCACAACACAAGACATGTTACATTACTGGTGTTTTTGAGCCTCCCAGACACAGGTCATCTACATTGAGACGAGCCAGACACTTCGCAAGACATGTTACATTAATGGTGTTTTTGAGCCTCCCAGACACAGGTCATCTACATTGAGACGAGCCAGACACTTCGCAAGACACGACATGTTACATTACTGGTGTTTTTGAGCAGACATACCCTTATTCTTCTATTCTAATGAGACCAAGGTCCGACACGAACGGAGAAAAATCAGGCGTAGGTTTAACGTGCTCTCTAAGCCACGGAGTGAAAGTGCTTAACGTGCCCTTCAAGGTAGAGCAAGCTCCTCTGCAAGTGGTTGTGTTACGTACTAGTTTCTGATTCCGGAGTGTTATTGTTTTCTTTTGTTGTTTTTACTAATAGAAAATAAAAAATCCCAATAGTCACTTTGTGATCCTCGCCGTCGTCCCTGAGGCCTCACCTCTGGTTGAACATAACCACTACGCTACTAGGTTATTCCTCATTACAAATAATCGAGTGATTTACCAATTACAACAATTGTGTTACGTGTCATCGTCTCATACCCAAGGTTGAGATGATGCCAAGAATCTCGATGTAATTTGTATCGCTGTCTGTCCCTCCCTCCTGTCGCTAGAGGCTGTATCTGATGAAGCGTCATCGCTAGACAGTTGGAATTTACATGGATGTAGCCTAATATGCCACTATAACAACAAATATTAAAAGTTTGCAAATTATAACTATACCTTAAAACCTTTAGAAAACTAATATGTGTAGTTCGTTTCATTTCCCAATAAATATTTGTCAATAACCTAATTTATGTTGTAAAACCTCTTACGGAACCCTCGATGTACGAGTACGACTCACAATTGGCCGGTTTTTAAAACTCGATAGTGCTAGACAGCGGATAAGGATGCTTAAATTTCTTTTGAAGTCAGTAATATATCATAATTAAACATCAATAAGACGAGGATTACAATTTTTCCTCCTCCCACGCCGCACTGTCAACAAGACGAGCACAATTTACGCCCGCGGTAAGTGAGCAATCGCATTTATAATATGGCGTAGCGCCAATTTTCATTTGCTTCTTCCTCCTTGTCGGAACAGAGACGAATTGCTGTTATAATTTGTACGGACGGACAGACACAAACGTAATATTTTATTGGAGTGGGTGTTGGACCGTAGGTAGCTAAACTATACTTGCTTCAAAAATTATACCCTTGTGTGAGGTTTCCGTGTGACATATTGTATCTTTACCGTAGTACAATGGACTCTAGTCTCTACAAGGCCCGAGTTGTAAGTCTGGGTGGGTGGTTCCAAGTTAAAACTCTGGTGTTGTCAAAAGTGGACAAAGTTATACAAGGTTGATACAAGCGAGAGGCATTAAATTAAACCGCATCTTTAGTGTATCATGTCCAGGCCACACCACAAAAATCAGATCAATCGGAGCAATAGTTTAGCCACAGGAATTTTTTAAAGTTTTTTCTCACTTCGTATTAACTGTAGGCACTTATAGTTTAGGAGGTATCATGACGTGAGAAGAGCTCGCCTCTAACAAATATTTTGACCTACTCAACTTTGGAATAGAAAACTTTTATTCATCGAACCTCACTAAGTTATCACCGATCTTTGTGAGCCATGTTGAGTAATTAGGGACGTACTATGAAACAACGAAAAACATTAAACACATTGGTAGTGTCAAAATGTATTTAGGAGGGAAAACGTTTACAGACAATGTACAGATAATAATCGCTCCCAATACTGAATACAGATTATATCACACGGCATTAATGACGTTCCATTTTATTCAAGTTATGAGTCACATATTATTTAAGTTTTTTTTAATATAGTATAAAGGGGCAAACGAGCAATCGGAGCCATTTTCATGACTACCGACGCTCATAGACATCGGCATAAACGTTAAACAGATGTGTTACTCTTCCTCCAACAGCCGCCCATGGGCCACCGGCTACTTGCACACCGTACGAAACGCGACAGGATAGTTTACGCAGGTGTCGTGTAAGCGAGCGGTACCTCCCCGGTCGTGCCGGCCCAATTCGACTACATGCATGCATCCAGCGTAACACTACCTCTTAATAACTAGGTAGAAACATTTTATTACAAAAGCAACTGTTTGGGGGACATTATTATATCATGTGCTGAACGCGATGTTAGTGGTAGTGATGAGCCGAAATGGGTCTGCACAATCGAAGAGGTCCTTTTTTGTCGGTGCAGGGCATTTACGTATGATACCTAGGAGTCCGGGAGCCCCTAGAGTCTAGACCTAGGTCGCACTCGATACTCGCACTTTCCTCCTTCACAACGACGTTGCCATCTTTTTTTTCTGTACTATAAAGTTTGCAAACGAGCAGTCGGGACCATTTCCATGACCACCGACGCCCACAGACAACCGTATAGACTTTATATAGATGCGTTGTCCCCCTACCTCCTCCTCCCTGCATGGGCCACCGGCTACTAACACACCGCACGAAATGCGACATCCCAGCTGTCATATCTGTAATGTGTGTGAAGTTAGCCCCGCACTTTTCGATTTGAGAGGTGCCTCCCCGGTGACGCACCATGCGCTACATGCATACAGCGTGTCACTACCTCACAGAATATCCTACTACCATTCACGGGGACGTGGGCCCACCGTAGTACTAAATATTTAATATTTATTCCCATCACACCGACTCTGGACTGTTATTTTCATAATAATAGCTTCGTTTGTATTTTTGAGTGGCTATTTATTATTATTAATGTGATTGCTAGTCGAGATTCTAAAAAAGCTATAAGTATAGTGATGTCTTTAATTGAGTTAATTTAAATCCCGGGGCGAGTATTTTTAATACAATACTTTATTTGTATACTAGCCAAGTCATAAAATAGAAATAAAAATAGTACAATAGTAATAAAATTGCGATTGATCAATTTTTATTCTTGGTAATGGAGGTTTCTATTAGTGAAAGAAGGGTAGAAATTAGCACAGCAGTTTTGTAGCCCATCCGACACAAACAAACAATTTTTCCTCTTTATATATTAGTTTAATAACCTACATTCGTTAGAGAATCGCAAAACAAACAAAATACAATAATTGTGAACATAATATGTATATGAAATGATATATACCTACCTATTATTACATTTCAACTAGTTAAGCCCTTTATTTTCACCCGCGTAAGTTTCGATCTCGTGGAAATATCGAAATGAAAAATAGATATGGGCCGATTCTCAGACCTACCCGATATGCTCACAAAAGTTCATGAGGATCGGTCGAGCCGAATAGGAGGAGTATGGTAACTAATGTGACACGAGAATTTTAAAGATTCAGCCTTGAAACCTTCAATTTTTAGCTCTTCTGAAAAGCCGCATATTTTCGCATATTTTCGCGTATTTTCGCATATTTTCGCATATTTTCGCATATTTTTGCGTATTTTCGCGTATTTTCGCGTCCTTAAGCGACGATACCTAAGTAATGACATTGCATACATGTTGTCATTTGGAGGAAATGTTCGCCGCACACTTATCAACTCGGAAAGGGATCGTAACCGTAACGCCTATCGCCTAGACGTCATACAGGCGTCCACCAGGCGTCAACCAGGCGGGGCCGATACGCTTACGTTACGTGAATATCCACCGCACACATATCAACTCGGAAAGGGAACGGAACCGTATCACCTATCGCCTACGTATCGGCACCGCCTGTACATCAACTCGGTAGGTATTAGATAAGTAAAATATAAGATAATATACAAAAATAGGTACCTACTTAGTACGGAGAACCTACATAATGTTAATATTATGTTTTTATATCTAATTATACCCTAGTACGGAGAGACGTAAGAGCAAGGGCGGCGAGACGTAAGCGCGCGGACGCCTGGTTGACGCCTCGCCGTAAGCGCCTTGATAGCAGTACGGCTCCGAGGCGAGGCGTTTCCGTTCCAGCTCCCATTAGTGTGCGTTGCAGTATGGAGTTTCATACAAAGA
>LUGF01020413.1:318146-341383 GCA_001625245.1 Calycopis cecrops
GCGGGGCAGGACGCGGTGATTTATGATCAATACACATCCGACAGCGACAACACGTCGGAGCGCTTAGGTTCTGCACAAAGAGAAGATGGCTGCACAACATGTCTGCCCTAGCGACCATCAGCTGATCCTCTCTGTTAGTACTCACCTGCCCACTGCCACTTCAGCTTGTGGTCCGGGTGACGATGTCAACGACGGGCCAAATTCAGCCGCAATGCAGCAAATGCAGCTGCAACCACCACACATAAAAAAAATATGACTGATGATTAAATCCATTTTTTATAGTACGTATTATTACTACCGTGACGTTATTTTTTATTGCATTATACTTTACACTTAATAAGTATCTATACATAAAACAGTAAAATTCGTGTGTCTGTACGTTGAATATATTTACGAAAAACTAATTGGGGGCGATGTTAAAATAGTATTAGAACACTTTTCAGTGTTTTTTAATTTTGTTGTCCGTCTGTTTGTCCGGGCTAATCTCCGAAACTACTGGACGGATTCAAATGAAACTTTTGTGGAGTATATAAACTGAGCCTGGTCAACATCGCAAACACTTTTTAATATGGTAAAATCGCTCATCCCTACGGGTAATCGTAATTTCGGCACACTGCAAGCAAACAATAACAAATAAATAACTTTGATTATAATATTACTACGCTACGCGAACGAAGTATCAGGCACCAGCTAGAATGCAATCAGTACAGGGCTAGGGTTGAACCGGTGGTAGATTTAATTGTTGACGTTCAAAAAGTAATTCCTGTAATTCTATTTTGAATAAAAAACTTTTCTTTATTTCTTTCTTTCTAATATAATAATAATTAAAACATTGCATCACTGACTCTACTACTCTACTCTCGTAGTAAAATTCGGGTCATTATGCATATATGTAAGTGCAAAAAATATGCAACATATTAGTTCTGTTATTACATTAGACAGTTAGCAGGCCAGGAGCCAAATCTGAGTACGGTGCAGTCGGGAAATTAATTTATAGAGTACGGGGCTTAGGGTCTGCAGAACCAGAAGCTTGGCTCTATTGCAGATCAAATGACTTTTTGACATGGCGATATTCAGTCTCGTTTTGGCCACATTTTACTTGAAAATGGTTCTCCCAAGGTTTTGTCTCAGCTGAATCTATGGTTTTTGTGGGATGTCATTTGCGTTTGTAAGTTGGCGTATTTTATTTTGTTTCCGTTCTATTTTAATTTACCGCGAAATTAAAAATCTAATTTCAAGTTTTTTTATAGCATAGGCTAAAAATGCAATCGAAGCCTTCTAGTGAATACCGATGACCACAAACACCCGCATATTCAGAGGTGCGCAGATGCGCTGCTTTCTTTCTCGCTATTCTTTACTATATCCAATTCAACAGAGCTATGAGATTTCCCCGGTCGTGCTGAGCAGATTCTGGTGTACCTCAAGGCTCAAGTAGGTACTTTTCTACTTGTAATCCTACTTAGATTAGATTTAATGTAAAAACTCTAGGAATGAATTTTTATGAATTTGGTACATATAGGTACATATAGAGAACAATCTGGAATAACACATAATACTTTTAATGAAAAGCAATAGGCTTATTGACATAAGTAAATTTTACTCGGTAAAAATAACGGGGCATAGTGAGTATTCGAATAAAATAAAAAAAAAATATTGAAGAATTTAGGACGCAGCAAAAAAATAATTACCGAACAAATAACTGAAGGGATTTTTATAAAAACTACGTAACTAACATTTTTAACGATTTTTTTCTAATGATGGAAATATAATCTACAGAAAAAGTTACACCAAACAGTTAAAATCGATTTTACAAAAACAGCTTATTTCGCACAGGTATATATATATATTATTTCGTACAGGCAAAAAAAAGTATATTTTGCAAAAAGTACTTATCTGCGTGCGTTTTTTACAAAAACGGCGTATCTGATCTGAACGCAGATATATAGTTTTTGTGAAAAATGTCATTGCTACAGAATGTAAGTGGAGAAGAAGGGTAAAGGTTATTTTAATGTATGATGATTGATAATAAACTACTTGATTAAAATATGTTTTTTGTTTAATTTTCTTAACTTTTACTATTTTTTTTACAAAAATAACATAAGTGCAATTTTTTTATCCTTTTTCTCCATGATGGTAGGTTTAAATAATAAAAATTGATATGTTATTGGATTTCAATCAAACACATCATATTGAATAAATGATCAAAAGTTTTAAATTATGTAATGAAAAATGTGGATTGGGGATAGTTTTCTTTGTTTCCTGTAAAATTATTTCTAAAAAGTTGTGTTGTTTTTGTAAAAATCACTTCAATTAGTAATGTCAAAGTTGACAGTTTGAGAAAATCGATTGACATCCCAAATCATGTCGGCCTCTCCCCGGGCTCTCCGCCTCGCATTTGCAAGTTTTCTCTATTGTGTCCGCGACACGTGCAGATAACAATGAGATGCTAATTAAGATTAAACAAACGAGAGGAATTTGATGCGATATTTTTTAATCCCCACTGCAATTTCGAGGAAAGTAAAAGCAATGGCGGCCGCGAGCGCGGCTCACTACGACCCACGAAAGTGAGCGCGCGCGACGCGTTTTTTCAAAAATCTCCCGCCAAAAAACCCGATCTGACATTTCGGGTCGCGCTCAAAAACCGATCCCTTTTTAAGTTTTTTTTTATTGTCTCGGTGCATTGAACTTGTCGAGTGTAGCGTCCTCGGCCGTTTCATAAGTGCTCGTACTATGTTACTAGCGCCCGCAGTGAAAGTGGAGTGACGTAACGTTACATTATCGTAGGCATAATGGCGGATTTGTTGTTGCGCTCTTTACGTTTTCTTATCTGTAAGTTGTTTTTTTTTATTTATCGTTGCAAAGAAATTCGTGAGTCACGGCTAATTATTTTTTTTTAAATAGAAGTTTTATACAATTATTTAAATTATAATTTTTCTAAATTAATAATATATTAAATACAGCTTCCGTATATTATGTTTTAAATTTATCATGATCATTACATTTAATTGCCATCTTAATGATAAGTGTTAATTTATCAAATATAGTAGTTTGTGTTAGCAAAACTATATTAAATTACTTTTTCATTGAATAAATCATTTCTATTCTACGTATTATATTCTAGTATAAATCTCAATATTAGATTAAACAAATACAAATACAAATCTTTATTGCAATCATGAGTACAAAGGTAACATTTTTATGTGTCCATACATGATACCCTGTTAGGGCTCAACAACTTAATATTAAAATTTTAATATTTATATTACAAGACGAATCGTCTCACTTTAGTTGGTACTGTCCTCAACTAAATTACAATAACACTTTTTAGACAAATATTTATATACTCGAGTATTATGTCATTCTTGCACGCAAAAGCTTTACATTTATATATAACTTTAGATTTAAAAAAATTTTGATGTAATTTGGCACATAAATATGCAGGTAAATTGCGATATATTTACGTGGATAAAACCGCTGGTCATAGTGATGATTATGCTTCGGTATGTTGCACACAAGACACAAATCCCTTGAACATTAGAATCCCGCATTCCTAACACGGGCGTGCCTGTCGTTACGGCACCCTCATGACGTTACGGAAATAATGTCAAACATAGAACGCGTAGAAAAGAAATCTGTACAGAATAGGACTTACATAAATGAATTGTGTCTAAAGGACTAAAAATTTGGAATTCTTTGAGAGACTCTGCAATGCTGTTTGTAAAATTGTATTAAAATTAAACAAGAAGGATATTTGCGAGGCAAATTATAACAATACAATCATAAGAATAATCAAAAACAATAAAAAATAATAGAAAATACAACATACCTAGAGGACATTTTCCGGAAGCCATGTATGACGAAAAATGTAACCTTAGTTCAATTAAATTACTGGTTTGTTAGATTCGAAATATCGATTCGGGATTTCGAACGCTGCGGCGACATACCAACACACTCTTACATTCCATGAATTTTAAATTTGAAATAAACTTTAATTTATTAATTTACTGGCTGGTTTTCAAAACCATAGGTAACCTGTACTTGTATTAAAGAGATATTTGTCAGGACTCTATTGTAGCATTGCAGCCGAATCAGGCACGACCGGAGAAATTAGTACACCATGTATGGAGCTCCTGTCACAGATAGTGGATGAATCGGTGGACATTATGGAGCAGAATAACGGTACACTACACGTGATAGTAAACGAAAAGAAAATGTTTTTAATTCTAGATTGAATTATAAAAAATACTTTTTGGATGTCAACGATTTCTACCACTGGTTCAGGCTTAGCCCTGACCTGAGAAGAACCGGCGAAACAAACTCAGCGGCCCTTACGTAATGAAATGTTTGTCATCACTACATAGTATAAAACAAAGTCGCTTTCCGCCGTCTGTGTCTGTATGCTTAGATGAATGATCTTTAAAATTACGCAACTGATTTTGATGGGGATTTTTTTATTAGATAGAGTGATTCAAGAGGAAGGTTTATATGTATAATAATATCGAATTTAACGCGTGCGAAGCCGCGGGCAATAGCTAGTAAATTACTAAAAGTGGGTACAATACATAGGAACCTATTACTGCTTCATGGGCCAGTGGCAAACATATAACAGTGTTGGTTCTCATGTCCGATCATAACTGAGCTGTCGGGTTCGAGGTTCTCGGCTGATTGTTGGGATTCTTCAATTTATAATAACACCCAGGAAAGCCTCTGGGCCTCGGAGAGCATATTAAGCCGTTGCGTCTTATTTATCTCAGGTCGTGTCGGACTGCGGTCCCATCGGAAGAGAATGAGAGGATAGAGTGCGCTTGTCTCTCGTACTCACTCCTAGACATTATATTGCCTGCGCAGTTACCTACATAATACGGCCGTCGTAGCCGAACTGCGGGCTGTCAGAACACATCAGGTGACAGAACGCTCGTTTTAGACAAATTATTATCGAGACCCGCCATATTGGGTTCCGGATGTGCCGTATCGGTCCTGAGCGACGCTCCCACGTCCTTATACGAGCATTTGCCAAATGTTTCTTATAAGGAGAGGAGAAAGTGTTAGTTGGCGCGTGACTGAGTGTGGCTGAACCGTCGGCTTCCACGTGCGCAGCAATAACTGCAATTATACAGTAAACAGTTGCTCTCACCGTACGGGAGATGATGCGACAAAATATGCTGAGTATTGTTATTAAATCTTATTTGACGACCGGCTGGCGGAGTGGTAGGACTTGGGTGAGCGGAGCATGTTGCGCCAGGAGTCGCGGGTTCGAATCCCGCCCAGGTCATTGGTGTTTATGTATTGTATGTATTTCGATAGTAAAATTTTATGTATAATATAAAGTATACTAAATTTATAAACCACTAGTGGAAAATCATCCCATGGCATCCCGTAGGAACATTTATTCGGGATAAAAACTATCCTGTGTTAATCCATACTCTCTGTGTGTGCCAAATTTCATGAAAAAATCGGTTAAGCAGTTTTTGCGTGAATGAGTAACAAACAAACAAACATTCAAACAAACAAACAAACATACAAACTTTCGCATTTATAATATCAGTATGATAGGATATTAAATACATTGTCCGTAGTCTAGTCCCTTAACACAAGTCCTCACGTTACTTAGCACGAAGGCTAACGTAGTGTGTGAAGCCCTACCACGTTATTATTATCAAAATCAAAATATTTTTATTCAAAATAGAATTTGAAAAATTGCTTTTTGAACGTCAAAAATTTCCATCTACCACCATTATTAAACATCATCAATCAATTTGTTTTTTGTCTTTCCAATATTAAGGGAACTCATGTCTTTGGGTTCAAAAGTAATCATTATGTTAGTCCAGAATATATCCGTGGAAAATTTAATCCACATCCTGAACTAAGTACATAAATAAATAAATTCTCTACTAACCTAACTATAATTATACCTACTTGCTAACTTTTACGATCTAAGTGCTTACTGAAAAAATTCATCAGTTAACAAACAAAAGGTCTAGGAAAACGATTTTTATGGTTCCGTACCCAAAGGGTAAAAATTGGACCCTATTATTAAAGCTCCGATGTCCGTCCGTCCGTCCGTCTGTCACCAGGTTGTATCTCATGAACTATGATAGTTAGACAGTTGAAATTTTCACAGATGGTGTATTTCTGTTGCCGCTATAACAACAAATACTAAAAAATTCAATAATATGAATATTTAAGGGGGGCTCCCATACAACAAATGTGATTTTATTGCTCGATACTGATAACGGCAACAGGTAGACAATTGAAACATTCACAGAATATTAATTTATTATTATTCACCTTAAAAATAAATATTTATTTTAAAATAAAATTATAAAAAAAAATAAAAACAAATAAATATTAAATGAGGCTCCCATACAAAAGATAAGCTCCCGTTTTCGTAGGTAATGGTACTGAACCCTTCGTGCACGAGTCCGACTCGCAATTGGCTGGTTTTTTACATTGCATAAAATGACATTGAAGCCTTTTGCTGACTAGCGCCCATTAACATCCGAGCACAGCGGACACGCTGCCCTCCTCCCCCCCTTCACGACACGTGACAAGACCTGCTCGGCTTCTTTGTCACGTTCCATACAGTTTACCATCCGAATACCTTTTTTGAGAACGTTACTTATGTTACATATTTTAGCAAATTGGGGAGGGGGAGGGGGGGGGCGTTTCTTCCGCATAATCTCCAATGTTTTGGCTATCGATAGTCAACAAAAGACTACGACTGCTCGTTTGCCCCTAACGCTGTAAAAACTGTGCGTGAGACACTTACCACGCGGCTGGAGTTTACTTCTTACGACGCGAATGATTCTGAAGTGAAAGATTATTTCCGCGTTACTGTTTCACACGATTTTACATCACACCTCAGGCATACCGTTTCTTAAGTAAATTTGAAAAGAGATACACTCAACACACAACCCGCACCTTTTCCTCCCGCTGCTCGTTACCCCCCTCGTATAAAAACGGTGTGAAAATGTTTCACAAATGTGCTCCGCTCGCTGCGAGGTCCTTCAGCACCTCATTACCACCCCTTTGTCCTTAATTACACCTCCGCCACCTCCCGACTCCTGAGAGGTCAAGAGGCGAGAAAGGACGGAGGAAATTATGGCTCTTGTGAGGCATATGTAGGTCTACAAGCTGTGCCTCACGGCTTTACGCCCTTAAATGTTTTCCCGGATTTGTTATTTTTTGCTAGCGCTAAAGAACCATTCAATTCTGCAGGAATTTTAGTTACTTTACGGGTTTTAACACAATAAAATATTTATTAATACTAGCTACCTTTGCACGACGTTTCGGCCGGGTTACACCAGCCGTGGCCGCGAGACGACTTTTATACAACCGAAAACCGTCGGCTCAAAATATCTTACTGTTAAAAAATAAAAACTCGTAAAGTAATTACGAAATGTGTAACAAACGCGAAAGTCTCAATTAAAAATACTTTTTATAGGTATGTACATTGTACATATTTATCTGTGCCACTTTTTATTCAAATCCGTTCAGTAGTTTTTATATATTACATACTTAGACACTCCGGCACAGGTGATCTTATTTATTACTCAGTTGCAATGCACTATTGGTATAAACTATTCACAATTGCCTAACATTTTTGGCAATACCTTGACCTACGCGAATTTATTTAAACATCAACGGATTCGTGAAAAAATATGAGAAATTCAAATGAACATATTGCCTTATTTGTGCCACGTGAAACAGCGGTAAAATATTATAGTAAACGAGAGTGTGATTATAACATCACCAAAAGATGCTGCCACCTTGTCGTGGTGGGGGCTGCTTCTGTGATCCCTAAAGCTATGCCGGACAGGGCTACCCAATACCCATACCGGACAGGCTTGGAGGAGAGGCCAGACTAGGAGCAGCTCAACTGGACGGACCTCCATCGGTCCCTCTGAATCGGCAAACGGCAGCGTGGATTGACAGTGGCGTGCTCCTTTGGAGTACGGAGGTCAGGGATCAGGATGGGAACCTGACCTTATTGCACGGTTCCAAGTCGTAATAGGGACTGTTCAAATGCAGCCAGACAGTCCCCAAGAAGGAAGAGTCTGGCCTTTTCACCGAGGCCAGCCTATCGCTGGAGGAATTAATTCAATTATAGAGACTGAAGAAGAATGGGATAGATGTATTTATGTCATTTGCAGAATTATAGGTAGAGTTCTTTAAATCAAAAAAACAGTATTATAGTCTAGATTCTAGACTACTTTAGTACATAAAATACTTTACTTATAGTGCTTATAGCACTTTAAAATCCAGATCAAATTTGATGATCCAACGAGGCACTGCATTACGTCTGTCGAATTATATCATGTACAAGCTTAACATTGGTCCGCTCATTTAATTTAAGAATTCGTTTTAATTAATTTAAGAAAAGACTCTTGTCTCTGCAGCTCTTGTCGTTCGTTTGTTTTCTCATAATGCTTTTCACTTCCCCGAAAGACTCGTACATTTACGGCTTTATTAATAAACCTAGATTAAATTTACTCCAAAAATTAAGCTAGAATCTGTCAATTTCCGTTTTTAATAAACTGTGGAATTTGTCGGGTGCTAGTTCCATAATACTCGAAGTAAAGTTAATCTATGTTTATTAATACGGGGTTAATGTTCTTTTAGCTGGTCTCTTTAACTGTCGGTCTTCTGTTTCGCTACGTTCAGAGTCCACTTTACTAAACGTTCTTAACTGTGGCAATCGTGAAATACATTAACAAGCCTCCAAGTCGACGTGCACCGAGTAACAAAGCTATTGACGGCTACTCAATGGAGCTGTGTACACAACTGGCCTATGGAATACTTTATCAATCAGATCTCTAAATCCCTCCTTCAGAAGTACGCCGATGGCACCGCTGAGTCACCGTGTGACATAACTCGATAATAAATTCACATTTTGCCACAGTTTCCGCGCAGTCGGTCGCCGAAGTGTTACGCCTCGCGACTGGTTGCGCCACATCCGCCATATTGTTAAGTAATGTTATGACTTTCTTCGCGACTCGGCTTCGACTTACTCACCGCAGCTATCGCTTGAAATCGACCAAGCGCGAGTAGGATTCGCGCATCTATCGGTTCCGTATTAATTTGATCCTAAATAGTTCAAAGTTTACAAAAGTTGACAATTTTATTTTACAGACGCGGCGCAATATTTACAGTTCATTTCATAGAAAGTGAGTGCACACTTTGTATGAAATGTACTGTAAACATTAAACATTTACAGTTTGTAAATCAAATTATCACACATCTCTCATACGGTATGATCGAAGTTATTCAGAACGTAGAATCAAGTTCTCTTACAAAATATTGACCAGGTCAAAAGACTTTTATAGAATGGGGTTTGTACAACTCTACAAACATTAATTTGGTTAAATTGAAAGTTTAATACTTCATACGGGTGTGTTTTATCCCTATATTCAATTATGACAGTTTAATTTTAGAAAATCGTGCCAAAAATTAGCATATGACTTAAAAATACGACTTTCAAATCCTTCCAAATCACAACAGAACAGACAAAAAGACTTTACAGATTTATTAGTCATTAACCTGTTCTTTTCATTTGACTACGGAACCCTAACAGATGCCATAAAAATGATGCAAATGCACATTTCAGTGATCTTTTCTATTGCATAAGGAGCAAACGAACATTCTCCGTCTTATCTTAAGCCACTGGCTTACTTGACGTAGACTTTTGTCGCCCATAGACATCCGTATAAATTCCTACGTGATGATGTCAAAGAGGACCATCCGGTCCTTCGCAATCTTACCTCTACAACATGTGGGAGGTCACATGTCACCAACGTGCTAGCAGAGCCCCGCGGTTTCACTCAGGTGAAACCTATCGCAAGCAAAGTATCTGTATACACTACCTGTACCCTGCGTGCGTTGCTAGCGCCATCTGTCTAAAATTGATCGTACCTGAAATCTTCACGGGCTCATGCACAGCAACTTTGCTAAGATAATTACATGATCAAATGTTTAGTTTACGACTCTATAAATAACATACAGACAAACATTGGTTTTTATAAATATTGCTGCGCCCCGCGGTTTCACCCGCGTAAGTTTCGATCTCGTGGAAATATCGAGATGAAAAATAGATGTTGGCCGATTCTCAGACCTACTCAATATGCTCACAAAATTTCATGAGAATCAGTCAAGCCGTTTCGGAGGAGTATGGCAACAAAAACAGTGACACGAGAATTTAATATATTAGATTAAGATAATACATATTATTTACCTATGGTATCGCGATTCGTGCGGTTATGCACTATGCGAATGTTTGTGGGCGTTGGTATGTTTTAAACGGTCTCTCTCAACGCTGCTACTGCGTTGTGTCGTCTCAGGGACGCCGAGGGTACAGCTAAAACTATCTTAGGACCCGCAACGAGTTAAATGCGAGTACGAAGAAATTGCGTCGCCTTCGGTAGTAATTAATAGGTTCGTACTGCTCGTTTGGCCCACCATAGCATAAAACATGTCACCCGAGAATCACCGTTGAACAGCTGTTCCGTCAACATCAATGTTTGATACCACAATTTGCGAGAAAATCAGGTCAAGTGGCGTCACCATCTTCGCAAATATCGTCGCCGGTGAAATTATAATTAAAATATAATTGTTTGTCCGCTAATTAATGTTTTCACTTTTTGATTGTTTTTAGTTATCACTAATCTCGTGCGTCAGTGGAGGTTTTACAAATGTTGTGTACAGCTACGCAAATATTTTTACATCTTCTATAGGTACTTATAATAACGCTAAAGTTCGAAAGTCTGTACATAGAAAATATTTGCAAAAAAACATTGTTTGGAGATACTTAAAATTTATGAAAACATTCCCACAGTTTTTAGAGTTTTTGTTTGTTTGTCTGTTTGTACATTCGCGAAAACGGCTGTACGGATTTTGATGCCAATTTTACCAGTCTGTGGAGGAAATTGCTGGCCAGGCCACACCCCAAAACGCGGGGTTGGACTCCATGCGGGCAGAGCCGCGGACATAGCTAGCATCTAATATTTACAAAAAATATTGAGATACATACTATCTAGGGGTTTCCAGGCTGCATTACTGCAGAATTGAAATAGTAATAATAATGCCTATCTGTGGACTTAACACACCACGTTAGCCTAGCCCCGTGCTAAGTACCGTAAGGACTTGTGTTACGGGTACTAGACAACGGACAATAGGTATATTTAATATGTTTTATATATTAAATAAATTTGATTTAAATTTAATTAAATTTTACAATTAAAAACCTATTTAAGATTTTTATTATATAAATACATATAAGTAATACATAGATAAACATCCATAACCAAGGCGGTATTCGAACCCGCGACCCCTGGCGCAACATGCTCCGCTTATCCGAGCCCTGTGCGCCAGCCGATCGTCAAATGGCACTCACTTTAGTCTAACAACAATAGAAACTGTTAACTCTAAATTGGAATAGCCGAATAGCCGTATCTAAACGTGTAGACGTCACTCGAGCTGTGACGCAACTGTTGGCAGGCGCATACACAAGCAGCTTTCACCAGGAGATGCAGCCACTGAATCACACGAGGATGTCCCGAGGTGTCCTTGCCAACGTTTGTTAACTAGAAAGTGTTTGCGGCTCCGCAGTTTTTAAACTTTCGGGGCCAAACAAGATGACGAGCATCCGCGTACTTCGGTTCGGGTGATGCAACAAAAAAATAACGTTGAAAATACATATAGGTAGGTGCGTCCAAGTCAACGCAATCCAGTTACAGTCACTCATAAGTACATAATGTTTTGTGTGAGTGTACGGTATTACTAAACCCTATAGAGTGCTTAATTTAGCGAGAAGTAAGAACTTACTCCAAAAAAATATAAATAGGTAAATTAATATTACATTACAAAAAACTTTACCAACTTATAATATATGTAGTTCTTTTCAAATACAATGAGTACCTATATAGTAGTAATAGAGTATACAATACAGGCGGCGAACGCCAGTTTCTCTACTGGAACGATCGTTAAGTCCGAGATTCTCACTCGTTTGGCGTTTATTTTGACAGTTAATAGTCTTGCTTGTGTTTCGTACCTCTAAGTTCTCCATATTTGTCAATTAAATGAAATGAAAAAGTTTTTATTCAAAATAGAATAACAGGAATTACTTTTTGAACGTCAACAATTAAATCTACCGGTTCAACTCTAGCCCTGTCCTGAGAAGAACCGGCGAAACAAACTCAGCGGGCCTCATGTTGTGATGAGATGTAAAATTAAAAAGTATAAAAATACAAATACTACTACAAATATTACCTGGTATAAGTCAGTAGGTATAACTGTGGTGTGCCCGCATACAACATCTCACCAAGTAGGTTACACTACACTCTACATGTAGGACAGACAGATAACACTTAGTAGTAGGAGTACTTGCGTCAGTGATGACCCTTTCATTTCACTGTAATGATTACCTTAATGATAATTACCTTTCAAAGTATTTCGGCAAAGGCGTACGTGTATTGCGCCTAGCCAACTGCAGAGGTCGTATTAGTGTACAAGTGTGTGATGTATATGCAGGCGTTCCTGTGTCTTTATTCTACTGATCCAATGGGTCGGCAGTCGGCAGTCCGACAAGACCGGAGACAAAAAAAAGCTACAGAAACTAAATACTTAATTTTTTTTTTTTATGGTTTAGGAGGGGAAACGAGCAGTCGGAGCCATTTTCATGACTACCGACGCCAACAAACATCCGCATAGAGGCTATACAGATGCGCTGCCCTCCTTTCTCCTCCCACCTCCATGGGCCGCGGGCTACTTACACACTGCACGAAACGCGACAGCACAGCTGTCACTTTACGCCGGTCTTGTGTAAGCGAGAGGTACCTCACCGGTCGTGCCGGCCCAATTCGACTGCATGCAAGCATGCAGTGTGGCACTACCTCTTACTTAGTCAATTAGTTAATCACCAACTAATTAAACACAATAATTAAAAAATATAAAAAATATTATAAAAAATATTAATTAGTTAAACACAAACACAAACAAAATCAATTTACTTAATTAGTTAATCACCAACCACAGACACAAACACTGCGACAAAGAGGGCAGTGATAATATTAACGAAATCATAAATTAAAAAAAAAACGACCGCAGACAAATAAAAAGCTAGAACGACGGCTTAACGTAATATCGGCACAGCGGTGTCACACCGTCTTCCCGACTTCGGAATGTTATTAAACATTGAGCATCCTAATCAAAACATGGAAATAGCCACCCTAACCCGGAATCTCGACTTTAAAATATATTTTTAAGTATCCAATATCACTCGCATTATCTAAATTCTAGACAACCTAACCAGTTCAAATCTAACAAGCCGTGCAGTCCATTGAGAAAACTTAGAAATCTACATACATACAGACAGACACACTTACATACGCTAGAAAAACATGGCGCTCCTTCTGGCCCCGCCTGTTGGCAGTGCGGCAGGTTATGGTCAGGCAGATCGGAGATGAGGGACCGATGACAGGAGTCAGGACGACCGCGGATGACCGTCATTAGGGTTGCCACCCGTACTTTATACTAAAGTATTGTACGTTTTTAGGGTCCCGTACCCAAAGGGTAAAAACGGGACCCTATTACTAAGGCTCCGATGTCCGTCCGTCCGTCCGTCCGTCCGTCTGTCACCAGGCTGTATCTCATGAACTATGATAGTTAGACAGTTGAAATTTTCACAGATAAATTGAAATTTTCACAGATGGTGTATTTCTGTTGCCGCTATAACAACAAATACTAAAATATTAAATAATATGAATATTTAAGGGGGCCCCCATACAATAAACGTGATTTTTTTGCTCCCATACATAAGATAAGCTCCCGTTTTCGTAGATAATGGTACGGAACCCTTGGTGCGCGAGTCCGACTCGCACTTGGCCGGTTTTTTGAAGCAATTGTACTCTATACTTTATGAGAACAATAAAGTACGCGAAAATACTTTTGTTTACATAATCCAATTTTTAATGGGATTCTAAAAGATGCCACCGAAAACTAATATGTTCTGCTTATTAAAATTAATAATGTAGGCTGTACTAATGACCCATGTTATAATTATTTGATAAAATTTTGAGATGTTTTTTCTGATCTGTTATTTTTTTTATATTAAAAAAAAGTACTTTATTTTAATATCATGTACTTTACTTTCCTACCATTTGCAGTCTATGTATTGTATTTTTAAGAGAAACAGGTGGCAACCCGTGAGGAAAGGGCAGCAGGTTCCTGTCACCAGTGTTCTCCTTCTTTTTTTTTTATTTTTAGATAGAATCTACGCTAGCAGAACTGAAAGCCCAGTGCAGCCTCGTCTGTATGAGAGGCGAGTGCCCTAAGATAGCTCGAGCCTCTGTAATTTGTGGTCGATGGGGGTGCAGACCCCCCTTCTTTCCCAGCTAATCTGGGAGGAGGCAAACCGGAATATTGAGATTAATAGGTTATACTATTATTATCTTGGCCAGGAGGACAGCGGGTGTCCTCCTTTCCCCCCCTCTGACGGAGGGGAGCAGCTAACGCGCGGCAGCTAAAAAGTGGCCGACACGGGTCTTGAGCTAGAGGAGCTCTATGAGCTATCATGACTGGGGGGCCCGGACCCCCCCTCCACGGTTCTCCTCCTAATGTAGTGCATGCATATGCAACGCGAGTAGAAAGGAGGCGTCACATGTGTCCGCATGATCGGAGAGAAAACACGCTGAAGGCCGCGTGATTGCTAAACGTTTCGCAAAACAAAATGGCGGGGGAAAAACGACGGGATGCGCGCGTGATATATTTACATATTAATACTTTACGTGTTTATTGTGGTGTAAGAGAGCCATTCGGGTCCTTACGGAGGGTACCGACGCTCATAGACATCCACGCAGTGGATCGGCATGCAACTGCCCCGCTTGCGAAGTTGCGACTTCCTCCATTGAGTTTCCAGCAACTAACAGGCCAAACGATAGCCGATAAGTTTCTGGTAACGTAACTGTCACAAAGAAATAAAGAAAGAAAGAAATCTTTATTTGCTAGAATATAGTATCAATAGATGTTACAATATAATTATGTATAAAATATATTCTGCTTTCTGCGTGCAAATATACAGTTTTAATTTAGTGATTTTAATTGCAAAGCATATTATACATATTGCAGCGGTGTCGTGTTTGCGAGTGGTACTTACCCGGTCGTGCCGGCATTACGGCTGCATAACACTACCACTTAGGTACAATACTTAAGAAATATCTTACCACTGGATAACTAGCCTGCTTGCGATATCTCGATCGTTATAATTTTTGAAAATTGTTGAACCCCGGGGACTCAAAATCTGCTTCTGATGTTGCTATAACGAGATATGGTATTTATTCAAAATCAACTTAGTTGCTAATTACTCCATACACGTGTTATGGCATATTTATTTATGTCAATGTTACTGTGCCAAGGGAGACATTTTTCTCAAACCGGCTTTGAAAGGATAAGCTTCGAAGAATCCATTGACCGTGGATTCTTCAATAATGCTATCTTAGCCTGATCATAAAAGCATAGTAATCCTGGCTGCAATCTGGTACACAGTCAGGATTGAGAAGAATCCATTTTTCTAACTGTGTATGATTTAAAGCTTGCCCTCGCCGTAATAGGCTTGTGCCTCACTGTGCCTAGCACTTTTGACATTTTACTGTTTATCGATTTAGGTGGTACTTCGATAGAACTCATAAGTAGCTCAGCAGCATATTGCTCACATGATACCGTCATTAAGGGACAAATGTGCCGTCGCGTCCGTGGTTTTGTGGGTCTCCGGTGGCCCTTTGGCGAGGTGGGCTGGAGGGCAACACGTCTACCGAACTGTGCGGATATCTCTGGCCTGAAACTGCTCGTTCGGTCCCTTATTTTATAAAAAAAGTGCGCCACCAGCAAATTTTTTTGACTTTGCATTTTTTAATTGTTGTTAATATATATTTTTTATATACCACAATAAGAAATTATTATACAACCGGTGTTAGCTACATATGTGTAATACAAAATTATGTAAAAGCTATTTCCCGAAAATTTAGAGCACTGCATTAAAAAATTCAAATTTTTCTTTTGGCCCTTAAACTTTGTTAAAACCTCTAATCTACTGTACGAACACGATCGACGTGCAGACAAAGTCGCGGTTCACGGGCTAGTCGGTTATCGGTACCAACGGTGTGACCCAAAAGTTCCCGTTCCCGTTCCTAACCGGTCCGGCTCCGAACCCGCGACCGCTCATTATCCGCTACCTAATCACCCGACACGATCTCCTCGTGTTTCCGAGGTGAACCCTTTTTGTAACTGTTTACGTTTGGGTCGGTTTTTTTGAAGGTACCTACACTTTTATTATGACTTTTTAATACAACATTGAATCTATTATACATAATATTCTTTATACTTAAACAATACAATATAATAAACTCAATAATATTCTGATAATTTATTACATATTATATATACATATATTATTATTATAATTAAGATTTTATAATAGTATATAATAGTAGATTTAGGGCCGGTTTTTCAATCGTCAGATAAAAATTAACCCTAGGAATAAATTATACCCATCGCACTTAAACACAAAATAAAAAATGAAACAGAGATAGTTTATTCCCAGGGTTATCTTTTAACTGAGGATTGAAAAATCGGCCCTAAAAGTTCAGTTTAGAAAATTGAGGCAACAAAACCACAGAGTAGTCAGATAAAAAACTGTCGAAACGAAACTGTGACGAAAATCTTTCGGCGTAGGTAGACGATAAACAAAAGAGCACTCTCTATTACATCGCATATAAACTTTGAATTGGAATAAAATTTCAGAGCAGACGACACAGTCAGTTACTTAATATGTAAATACAACTGGCGTCTAGTAATAAATAGGGTTAAGAGATAAACGTATTTTAATTTAACAGAACATTACACTTACTTAGACGTAATACTATAAGCTGCACGCGGCACGGCTCGTTAATCTTGTTACAACATGTAGTCGTCGGCTTTCTTGTTATATCAATTATGTCGTTACTTATTATTGCAATTTATTGTTCTAGCTACGTTGAGTAATATTTTTGACGTAAATCCCAGTGAGGACCTATTTTATTTTACTTCCTTTTATTATTTTAATCTATAAGGTAAGTAGACCAGATAGGGTGCTCCCAGTGATGGTGGATGGTGATGAACAGACCTGATGGTTAAAAATTTGCAATGTAAAAGAAATGTAAAAAAAGAGCATTCCTCTTCCTTAAAGGCCGGCAACGCGTCTGCAAGACACCTAGTTTTGCGGATGTCTATGTGCGGCGGTAGTCACTAATCACCTGCTCGTTTGCCCCCTATATCATAAAAAAAAAAAAACAAAAAAAACACAGTAGTATTCTGGGAGTATCGACGCAACTCAAAACTGGAAAAAATTATCAATGCGTCTGAAGAAGTTTTCACTTCCATAATATACATGTATGATTACCATGGGATGTGACCAGGTGTGGTTATGGGACCGAAGATTTCAGCGTGGCACTACCTCTTACTGTAGTTGTATATTTGCTTCAGGTGCGCTGGTGCTGTCTGCGGACGTGAGGAGCCAGCGGCCGGCCCACCCGGGTAGGTACGCATCAATACTCCCTTAATAAACACCACACATTGTACATTATACTTTCTTACATACATACTAGTCTTGGTCTTTTAGTGATCACCGACAGCAGTAAATACCTGCATAATTATAGGCTATGCAGCTTCATTGATCCAGCCATCCAAGAGAATCTCATGAAGCTCACGAAACGCGACAGCAAGGTTCAGCGCTTCCCAAAGTATTCAAGGCCATCGCGAAGTTGCCTCTGAAAAAAATAACTTGGCAAACATTCGTCTAGTAGTTGATTATAATTTAATCAAACATAATCACACGTTGCATTAAAGTTACCAAAACTCTGCTTTTTCATTGTATTTTATATAGTTTTTTTTAAATTGTATGTTATTAGTGACTAGAGAAAAAGGTAGCAGTAGGTATTTTTTATAGTTGAGGATCACCCGAGCAATTACCTGACTAGTACCGATCCTAACCGGAGTGACTTCAGCTCCCAAAAATAATCATTGAAATCAGTTTTCATATTATGATGACGAAAACGATTATTATACACACAAAAATAAAATCTATGTAAGCTTTTTCAGTTCAACTCCCATAACATAAATAGTTAATAAGTACATAGTTTAAATTACAACTGTCAAAAAGAAGTTTGCTTAACTAATTTACTTCATTTGTTATAGTGTCTTTTGTGGAACCAGATGGATACAGAAATCCGTACATACAGTCGAGACACCCGGAGTGGCGCCAGTTCCCGCTTCCACGGAAAAGAGCTGACGGTCCGGTGTACTACAACAGGGCCTACGAGCCCTACCCGTACACCGAAGGCGCCCGACACCCGGGGGTGCTGCGGTACCAGGGCTACCAGGACTACGACCAGCCAGTGAGAGTGGTCCAGAACGAGCCAGAGTCCAGCGACGGGCGTCTGTTCTCAAACTCGGCGTTCACGCGAATATCAGAAACACTCGGTGCCATAAACACGGTCGGACACTATCTGGTGGACATCGTCAACGAGAACGAACGGAACGTGTCTGACCCCAACTTCCAGAAGCTCCCCGGCGCTATTTACACGCTGACCAAGAACGTGCTCGGACCAAACGTCACCGACACCATAGCGCCAATAGTCAAGAAGGCGCTGCCTAGAGTGCTGCCCGATGCACCGATCACCAAGATAACGACAGGGGATGTTGACGCGAAGGCCTGCAGGACCCCGGAGGGCGAGGAAGGGTCCTGCGAAGATCTGAGCAACTGTCCGCAGCTGCTGCTCAACCTCGTGAGTCTGAGGGAGTCTTTGTGCTTCAAGGAGCTGTTCGTACCCGGGGTGTGCTGCCCCAGGGATGCCGTCGCGACTCCAGCGATAGAGAAGCCGACTGCGGCGACGACGAGCAAGCCCACGTTCCTCGTGCCGGTGACCACGGAGGCGCCATTGCTGCTGACGACGAAGAAACCGTCCGCCATCGCCGTGTTGACCACGAAGAGGCCGAAGACGACAAAAGCGACGACGACAACTCGCAGGCCGACAACGACCAGCACCACACCGCGGACTACCACCAACGTGGCCACCACTGCGGCTCCCACCACCGTCTTCCAGACACCAGCTCCACAGTACATCTCAAACTACTCAAATATCGTCGATATTGAAGGTAAGGACACTTTTTACCAGTCTTCTATCTCTCTTTCTCGCTTTGTATCTCTGTTTCTCAAAGGTTGATAATAAAATATATAATATAAATACGTCAAAGGGTGCACTCTTTACAATGAGGTTCACGATATTCAAAATTTTTAAGGACGTTGCGCGAGTCGACCTGTTTTAATTTTCCTCTACAAAAGGAGGGTAATATATGTTTTCGAGCGTGAGTATATGTATGTTCAGCTACCGTCTGTACGGCTCGACAGATGTTAACGTATGAGGTTTTGAGGCTTCGTTAGATTAGTTCCGATAACTCAAGTGAAGGATATATCTTATATTAGCTGCGCCCCGAGGTTTAACATGCGTAAATTTGATTCCGTGGAAAATCGAAAATCATCCTATGGTATCCAATAGGAACATTTTTTCGGGATAAAAACTATCCTATGTTTTAATCCAAGTTACTCTCTATGTGTGTGCCAAATTTCATGAAAATCGGTTCCGCAGTTTTTACGTGAAGGAGTAACAAACAAACATACAAACTTTCGATTTTTTTTTTTTTTGGTAGAACTATGCTAAGAAAGAAGGTCAGTGCAGCTTCATCGATATGAGAGGCGAGCACACTGGGGAGCTCAAGTCTCTGTATTTGTGGTCGATGGTGGGGGCAGACCCCCCCTTCTTTCCCAGCTACTGGGAGAAGGCAAACCGGACTATTGCGATTAATAGGTTATACTGTTATAATCTTGGCCGAACACATTTATAATATTAATCCCTACTAATATTATAAATGCGAATGTAAGTTTGTTTGTTACCCTTTCACGCGAAAACTGCTCAACCGATCATCATGAAATTTTGTACACATGTTCTTGGAGGTATTAGAAGTAACATAGGATAGCTTTTATCCCGAAAAAATGTTCCTGAGGGATGCCATGGAATGATTTTCCACGATATCGAAATTTACGCGGGCGAAGCCGCGGGGCGCAGCTAGTATGATATATCTGTATACGTACCTATCGTAAGGAACTAAACAATAAATTTAAAAACATAAAACCTGACTCTATTATGTTTTACATTTTTTTACTTAGATATAATTTTAGTAGACGTGGAATCTCTTAAAACTTAAAAGTGCCAAGCGTTCACCCGACGTTCGAGCGTCTTGACTCTGGTCGTAGGCTTTCGCAGAAATCAAGTAATTTACTGACACCGACCAAATGCTCCAATATAACCATCAAATCATCTTACTTATAAGTTCATAAGAATGTTTTAGTTGGCAAACCTTGAATTTAGAATTTGGAATATCCACTCTCACTTGATTTCTGTTGTAATGTTGACATTTAAAGCAATTTCATTAATTTATTTATCTATTCAGCTGACGAAATTATGAGACACAAAATTAAATATTGACATCAATAAAACAAAACTTGATGAAAATTAAATTGAATGTATTAGAAAATATTAAATAAGTAATCGAAGTCTAGACCTGGCTACCGACGCCCATAGACATTCGCACAATTGCTCTCCAATCCTCTATCCCTCCTGGCCACTGGAAGGTCATAAAACTTACGAAACGAGACGGCATAGCTCTCCATTTTACGGCGGCCGTGCCAGCCCCATTCAACTGCAATTTAGCATGGGGCTATCTCTTACTAAAACAGTAAGTCACTGTTACTAAATCATACCCCATAGATGTACCCATAATAGTAACATACAGGTCAAATAACCTTCTCAAGTGGTATGATTAACAAAACTGATTGTTCCAAATGGTCAGGTTTTTCCAGCCCGCCTAGGATTTCCTTTTTCCTTGACACGGTCTGTAGTGGAAACTAAATATTAAGTCATCGCGATTGTCCAGTTTACCGACAGTAATTGGTGTTACTTTTTTACATGTGTAAACTCTGCTAAGTTTACACATGCGTTATGGAAATGATGATGGGGCGAGTCAGCACACATGCTAGCACATCAAAGTGGAGCTACGCTAACTCGCAACCGCTACGCGTTGCTAACTCGTGGCAGCATAACTCCACTTGCTATGTATGGCAGTTTAAGATATTATTTATTTGTTTACGTTTTCACTTGTATCGGTAGGCTCTATGGTGTAGACTGTAGAATATCCAGTTTATGGTTGGCCGTACAGAGCAGGGAGACCTTTGAATGTTGCTCCTTCACGCAAAAACTGCTGAACCGATTTTCACTAAATTTGACACACACATAGAGGGTAACTTGGATTAACACATAGGATAGTTTTTATCCCGAAAAAATGTTCCTATAGGATGATTTTCTATTTTCCACGGGATCCAAATTACGCGGGTGAATCCGCGGGGCGCAGTTAGTATTGTATAAGGCAGGATTCATCAGTTAACTCTTATGTGTCACCGCTGTCCTTCGTCTCTCACATCCATTATGATATATGAATAATGAAGATGCAACTTGGTACCTACTAGTGAGAAACCCTAGCTCTATAAGGGCTCGCGAGAATTTTAAGCTGGAATATTTAATAAATATAATATTTCTTATAATTTTTTATTATTTACTAGCTCACCCATTTCACCCGCATAAATTTCGATATCGTAGAAAATCATCCCAAGGCATCCCATAGGAACATTTTTTCGGCATAAAAACTATCCTATATTTTAATCTAAGTTACCCTCTATGTGTGTGCCGAATTTTATGAAAATCGTTTCAGCAGTTTTTGCGTGAAGGAGTAACAAACAAACACAAAAACAAAACATACAAAGTTTCTCATTTACCATATTAATAAGATTATTATTATTATTTAATATTAGAATAACACATCTGGGCATATATTTAAATTACTATGGTGAAGCCCAAACCCAAAAGTCTTATAGTTGTTCCGTAAAGTGTACCACAAACCTGTACTGGCAGTGGTATAGTGTGTAATTACATTTTCATGACTTGTTGGTGCGACAGACTGCGGCCAAAGAGAGGACGAGGGCGGGCGGGTGGTGGGCGGCACGGCGGCGCAGGCGGGCGCGTGGCCGTGGATGGCGGCCATCTACCTGCACGGCAGCAAGCGGCGCGAGTTCTGGTGCGGCGGCACGCTGGTGGACCGGCGGCACGTGCTCACCGCGGCGCACTGCACCCGGGACTCCAAGCAGAGACCGTAAGACAGGCATTTGAATACGTCATGTTAGCTACTTGTTTATACGGCAGCGAAGTCGAAATGGCTTATTAGTGATTTTGTTAAACATTTAACATGAATGCACATAATATTATACTTAGCTTAAGACTTTTTTTTCATGATGTTAGGGGCAAATGAGCAGTCGAAGTCGTCTTCATGATTACCGCTGCTTATTATTATACAGGTGCGCTGCCCTCCTTCCCACCTCCATGAGCCACCGGATACTTACACACCGCACGCGACAGCACAGCTGCCACTTTACGCCGGTCTCGTGTAAGCGAATCCCCCGGTCGCGCCGGCCTAATTCGACTGTATGCGTGCAATGTGGCACTACCTCTTACATTGTATTAGGTGCTATGCAGTTTAATTGATAACTTAGATGTGGAAGACTTTAGCCAACACATGGCATGGTTGGCATGGTTGGTAAGAGGTAGTGCCACACTGCATGCTTGCATGCAATCAAATTGGGCCGGCACGACCGGGGAGGTACCTCTCGCTTACACGAGACTGGCGTAAAGTGACAGCTGTGCTGTCGCGTTTCGTGCGGTGTGTAAGTAGCCGGTGGTCCATGGAGGTGGGAGGAGAAAGGAGGGCAGCGCATCTGTATAGCCTCTATGCGGATGTTTGTGGGCGTCGGTAGTCATGAAAATGGCTCCGGCTGCTCGTTTGCCCTCCTATATCGTAAAAAAAAAAAAAAAAAAAAATGTGGAAGACTTCAGCCAACACATGGCAGTACGTCTGCAGCTTTGTTAATCAACGTATCTCTTAAATAGTAAGTTCTGAGTCATATGTAGCTCCAAATGGTTGGCTGGTTAACCTTCTGCAGTAATCCAGTCTTCAGTCTTGGAATAGTCTCCCTCTGTGGGAATAATGGGAGAACTTCATGCCTTAACCTTGGTCTTGATCTATGTGATGTGTTGTGAGCTGCTCCT
>LUGF01020413.1:371096-390715 GCA_001625245.1 Calycopis cecrops
CACCCGCATGGTGCCGATGCGGCCCTCCTCCAGCTCCTGCAGCCGGCACCTGCTGTCCGTCTGGAACACAACACACACAATAACAACACAAGGGATAGGAGGTGATTGGTGTTCTCATCTTCGGTGAAAGCAGACAGGTGACTTATACGGTATTTATTTTCTTCTTAAATGTTTATCAAATTAGCTTTGTTTGGAGCCCTAAGATGGACCCCGTCTCTAAAAGGGCTGTCTGGCTGAGCAAGCAAATGAAAATAGCGTATTTTGAAAAGTCAAAAGTCTTACAACCAATGTTGTTAAAGATGCCAGTTATCTGTTATCTGAGAACTTGCTGGTGTTTTAGAAATAGCCCTGTATATGTGTGCACCGACTGTGTACTCACCGGCGCCTCCGCGTCGCCGGAGCCCGAGGGCTCCTCGGACTTCTTGCGCGTGTCGTCGTCGCCGCCGCCGCCGCGCCCCGGCAGGGAGTCGGCCAGCTGGAATTATAAACCTTTATTTATCAAAAGGCTCAACAAAATGTAAGGCGATCATAATCCCATCTCTCATGTTCAGGGTACTGGACCACAAAAGAAATGAAACCTTGTAGTATTTTTGTCAGACATGGAAATCTAAATGGCACCACTCGAGACTGGAGATAATATAATGCTAACCGTTTCAGTGCGGATGACACGGCAGCCGTGTCATACATTTCTTTAACGTGCGGCGTATGACACGGGAGTCGTGTCATTTATAAATCTATGATATCTCCCTCAAATTACATTTTAAAAAGTTCAACCCTGAAGAACATAACTTTCATAATTTTTCATGTAAGTATATCAAGCCTGTATGCTTCGTTTCTGAATATTCTATGAAATAGAAAAAAAAGCGATTATCAACCTTTTATGAGCCGTATCAATAATAAGTTTTAATTAGGCGCATTAAGAAAATGTGACTATTAGATGCATGGGGTCACTCCAAATTTAAAATACACATATAAATCAAAATGAAATGGAAGGAAAGAAAAGGCTTTTAAATATTTACATTAGATTGTTTTAGATATGATACATAATATGGTCAATTGGTCATTGTGCCAGTTTGTAGCCCGTTTTAGGTGGCGGCTTTTTGAAAGATTTCAAAACACAAAATGTAAAAACAGTGAATAGCCCAAGAGCAGGTTGCAAAAATACTGACCGATCGATTGACAGTATAAAATGTTATTTTTTTTTAAATTAGTAATTATATCGAAAAAAAATACTATACCGGGAAAACCTTGTTTATAAGGGTCAATTCACACCAAAAGCGCCGCGAAGGGCAGCGAAGCGGAGCGCAGTTTATGTGTCATATGAATTTCAACTTTATAATAATTACAATAATACTTATTATCGCATGAGAAACTCGAACGAGACTCGCGGATTCCGCGAATGCTCGAGCAGTCGCTGGAATCCGCGCGGAAGTCGCGAGAATTCGATAATAAGTACTATAGTAAAGAAAATAAAGTTTATATTCATATGACACTGAAAGTACGCTCCGCTTCGCTGCCCTTCGCCGCGCTTTTGGTGTGAATTGACCCTAAGTCTTAAATATATCGTATCCAGAGCTATTTTCCTACAGTTATTATATCAATAGAGTAAGAGATATCTATTACAAGACACATAAAAGTTATGAACAAATTCCGTCCATGCACATAATGATATTTTTTATTCTCGATATAAGAATGTAGGTACTAACTTTATAAAAAAACATTTCATTCTTTAATTAATCGGCTTGTATTTTTGCAGCCAGGTCTCACTTCATAACGTGCATAAAAAAGCTTGCAAAAAAAATAGTGAGTGCGGCTGAGAAACAATGACCCTAAAGATAAATTAATGCATGCGTTTTAAAGCACAAATCAAATAATCACATCGTTTTATAAACTTGTATTGGTCTGAAAACGAAAGCAAAAACTTACCTTCAATGAACTCAAAAATATTACTAACATAAGTACCAAATACAATAAGTTTAACATAATATAGAATAAACGTAATTTAATTTGGAAACTCACTTCAACATTGTAGGTTTTTATTTTATAACATATAACTTAAAAAAGGTTTGTTACATCTGAATAAAAAGTCGCTAACCTTCCATATTTTGGAAAATACTTGGTAAATCTTTTTAAATACCACTCAAAACAACTTTAACCTTCCGTTTACACAAGTGGTTTAACTTTAACTGAATGGATTAAGTCTCTAGACGTGTAAAATATCAAATGTTTAAACACATGGCCAGTGACACGGTAGCCGTGTAGTCAACTTCTATGGCGTGTGACACGGCTGCCGTGTCACGACATATTTATACGCCGCCACCGCTGAAAGTTATGGAAAATATTCGCCGCAGTGAAACGGCTAAGGAAACATATGAAAGTTACTAGTTACTATTATTTTTTTTTTTTATGGTATAGGGGGGCAAACGAGCAGTTGTAGCCATTTTGATGACTACCGACGCCCATAGACATCTGCATAAAGACTATACAGATGCGCTGCCCCCCTTTCCCCTCCCACCTCCATGGGCCACCGGCTACTTACACACCGCACGAAACGCAACAGCACAGCTGTCACTTCACGCCGGTCTCGTGTAAGCGAGAGGTACCTCCCCGGTCATGCCGGCCCAATTCGGCTGCATGGAAGCATACAGCGTGGCACTACCTCTTACCAAAAAACTAGTAGTAGTAGTAGTAGTATAGTGGTCACTTGCTAAGGTCAAACTAAATTATGTGAGTCTGAAGTACTAACTTGGTTGGGCCAGCTCTGTCTATGTTTGCAATGTGCCAATATCATGAAGTCAACTAAACAACTGTCACTAAAGACTGTTTCCATCAGATTAAGGAAGTAGCAGGGTCCCATGATATACCCCTTCATCTCACACGATGTTATTACTACTTTTCAAACTCACCTGAAGTAATATAAGTGATGGTTTATCACTCCTCAATAAATTGACAACATTTGTGTCTTCAAACATCTCTTTCACATCCATTGGCGGCTTTTCATCAAATACTGGAGCTAGAAAAAATAACAAATTATCAATCAATTTAATATTAATCAGTTATATATAATTTTATAATTATAAATAAATAAATTTTTAAATATAAATTTGCCCATATAAATATATGACTGTCTGCCCGAAACATGTTCAAAAATGTGTTCCATATTTGAATTGATTACTCTATAGTCTGTGATTGTTTTTATTAAACTAAAAAGCAATATTGGAGCTCCCAATAGCGTATAAATACTTTCAAAGCTCATTACAAGCTGCTCTTTTAGCATTGTCGTCCGCTGATACAAAACAATCTGCTCTGCGTTCAGACGATGCATGTTAATACTTAACCCTTACTGGTTCCATCGTCTGAGGGCTCCTGTTTCACCACCACTTCTTGCTTTATCTTCACGGCTGCTTTTGCCTGGTTATGGGACCAGCCTATAAGAAATTGTCAATCGACTTATCATTCTGTTGGTTCAGGTGCATGTAACTTTTTGCCAGCACCAGCTTCACCACCATCAAACTCCCTGGTAATACTACTAACCAAATAAAACTAATAACAGATGAATATAATATGGGATTGGATAAATTGGGATATAAGATTAATCAAAAGAAATTATATAACAAATTAAATTAATAAATGAGAAACAAGTGTTTTGTTTTTATATGGGAGCACTATGTCTGACCATGTCAAAAGAAGGGAATGCCTCGTGTTTTTGTCCCTGCTTTTAGTTGAGAAATATCTAGTTGACGCCCTCATATCAAGCTATATTATAGTTTAAACAAATTTAGTGTGTTGTAGTGAATGTATTGTAATGTTGACTGTATTTATAGACCTTCACAATTCTCACCTCCTTCGTCCATGGGCAGCCTTACAGGTGCTTCAATATCAAAAACATGCTTGAAGTCCTCACACTCATCACCAGCACCACTGTTTTCACCAAACACAGCTTTAATCTTTTGGTCCTCCAATTCTTTATCAATCTGAAATTAAATGAGCATCTAGTACAGATATTAGTTATTATAAAGCTTTTGTAAGCAGATGATACATTTCATGTTTGAAAAAAATATGGCACACTCATTACAAGTCACTTTCTTTATCCCTATTTTGCAAGCCACTTGCAGCATGCTCATCTCATCTGATGCTCATCAGCTGAGTAGCTTTTATACAAAGCAGTCAGCATCCAAACAAGATGCACAGTACTCATGTAGAAATTGAAATTCTCTCTTTAATAACATATTGCAGCTCAAACTCATAGGATATTCTGATAATTTTACTATTGTTAGTGAATAACAAGAATATCATCAAATAACTATTTCCAAGCAAGTCAAAGTTTTAGTAACACATTATAATTACCTTTATAACATCTTTGACTCGTATGGTTGGTTTTTGTAATGCAGGAGCCGGTTCTGTGTCCCTTCCATATGAAAACCGGGAGGACTGCCTTTCCACACTTCCGAGTCCTGAAATGGATAAATATCCCTTTTAATATGATACATTCTTAACATATTACTAAATTTACTGAAACTTATACTATAGTATTTGTTAGTGCTGTCCCTGTCCTTGCATTATTCCTTGCATTTCTACCAGTAAGACAATAGAAGAAGTTCACATGATGCCTATAAAGGTGAATAGAGAGTAACTAGTTGTAGCAACTAGCCCCCTGTCTCACTCCAAGTATTCTGGCAGACAAGGGAATAATTTTTACATTATTCCAAAATTTTGAAGTTTTTCCAGAATGTAATCTATATTTGTCCCAAAATTCATTCAAATTACTTTAGTAGTTGTTAAATAGTAATAAACATACAAATTTAGCATTTATAATATTAGCAAAAATATAGGATCCCAAAAATCAAAAATTAGATTTTTTTTTATTTTTTTTATGGTATATGAGGGCAAACGAGCAGTCAGAACCATTTTCATGACAACCGACGCCCACAAACATCAATAAAATAAAAAACAAGAAGTATGTAATAAAAGTAAGTAGTAAGTAAGAAAAATTGTTACTGACTATAGTGACAGACTCACTATCATAAGGCCGAAAATAACTATATCCAATTGACTATTTAAGTATTTATACTATTTGAAATTTCATGAAATACTTGTGTAATACAGATCCCACATTTTCTCAATAGTAAAAAGTAATCTTAGCTTAGGTAGTGTAAGTCAAGGTAGGTAACTTGATATGTGACATTCAATTAGATTTTTTAGTTCCTATGATAAAAAAATAGCTTTGAAGAATTTTATCAGCAGCAATGAGATTATTGATATTATTCATATTGTCTTTAAACATTGGTTGATGAAATATCGGACCTTCAGAGAAAACACCACTTGATTTAATTATATTAGGACCATTCTTCAAGTTTTTATTCTTATCATTTTTATGATTTTTTCTGTTCCTGTCGTCTTTCTTTGAGTCGCGTGAACAAGATGGTGTAGGGCTGCAAAAAAATGGTAAATACTTTGATTTCTATGAAATATTATATTAGAAAGTTACTCGTATTTTCATATTTCGTACCCTTTGTTTTTATTTCTAGCTACATTGAGGTTTGGTATGAAAACTTTTTTATTCGGCTTTGCTCCCCCAAGGGATAAATCTCTAGGAGCCTTCAAGGATGCTAATCTTTGAAGAGGGTCAGAAGTCACACCATTAACGTTCTTATTCTCTTCATTGTTATTAGACATCTTATATCACAAAGTCCTTAACCAAAACAATAAAAACTTAGAAAAACACCGTTCACGTGCAATAGTAAAACCAAAACATTCTCAATTCTCATTTGACAGTGACATAGACATAGCACAAATCTGTCAATACTCATGCTCTTTACGGGAAGGCTATAGCTTTAAGCCATACAGCCTAAATACTCAATCTCTCTCTCGATATTTAATCATTGCTAACTTTTTTGTCAGTTCGCTCTCGTATAATATCATAATAATATTAATCTGCTTTAGGTACTAGTGATATTTTTTTTTGTATATATCATCACCATCATCATCATCATCAATCAGCCTATTGCAGTCCACTGTTGAACATAGATCTCTTATATTGTATATATTTGATAAATTAATAGTTAATGAAAAGAAAAAAAAACATGGAAGTCAACAACAACCTTCTAGAACAATAAAAAATATAAAACCAAACCATGTTCAGATAATGTATAAAATATTGCTAACACGAAAACGGCATAAAGTGATTCATTCGCTTCTGTATTCATTCTCCATAGACGATCTATGGGCGTCAATAGTCATGAAAATGGCTCCGATTGCTCGTTTGTCCCCTTATGCTATAAAAAAAAGAAAAATCAAAGAAGACAGCGCCTATTTTTTTTTAAGTCTTGTCAACCCTACCAATATTTTTGAGCTGGGCATATTTGTCGACCCCAGTTTATAAAGTAGTTTACAACATTACCCACCCAATTTTCTCGATAATTAAGAAGAATGTAAGAAGTACGCCACGATTAAAATATGCATCAATTAATGCTCTACGCATTAATAATAATGAACTTTAACTGCACAGCGGTTCTTGTTAATACGGGATAAAAAAACTTGAATAAGGTTTTTGCACCACTTTCGCCGATGCTATTTTGACGATAGGTCACAGACGACCGAATGAAAATAGCTGCGGTTGTTGTTAGCAAACAGATATTCTACTTTTCTCTAGGCACGACACAAAGTCGCCAATTATTAAAATCAAGATAATGTCAGAAGTTTTTGTTAATGTTCGTGTTTGAGCAAAGTTATCTCCCCTGGGCAAAGTTGTAAGGCTTCATAGTAAGAATTTGTTTTAAATTGATTATAACATGCACTTCGTTCTGTTCATCATTTACGTCAATTCTAGTGCTTTAGGTGACACACTGTTGTGTGTGGCTTGACAGTATGAGAAATGACGTCATATCCTACCCTATAAAGATTTCGACGTATCTATTAAAACATAAAAATCATACTTGGTTCAGTTATTGATTTTGTACTTTTGTTTGATTTGAAAAATGTTTTTCGACACGATTTAATAATTATATAAAATACTCGTTCATTTTATGAAATTAGCTTTGATTCAAGTAGTTTATTGGATGGACACGCTTGATCGACGTAGGTACTGGAAATTCTCGATCTTCTATTTAACCTTTTGTCATCGCATTTATCTTCAGTTCAGACTTGTAAGATTTTAATAGCTATTGATATTAATGGCAAGTATGTAGGTAGGAAGAACACTTCAGATGATTCGCCAGCTGCTCCTACAGCTATGCCTGTGATGAGGCTCTTTACCTCTGCATCGAACCTCTTTCTTTATGTTACGCAAAAGTTCGACATATTTGCTAGCGAAGTGAGCTACACGTTATAAAAACATGACGCGATGATAAATGTTAAGAAAAATAGAGTTCATAACGAATGGCTACTTAGCGATGCCCATAAGGATGCAAAAAAAATGTTATGATAATATATGACTTCAATACATACACGATAGGATAAGGAAAATAGAGGCATATTATACATATATTATGTCTTTACAATGTAATTAATAAGTTATGGAGTACAGTTACGGCAGAAAATTTTGTGTACCGTACATTGTCAAGGCCATCTAATGAGTCGAAAATGTTTTTTTTTTATTTTTTAAGTCGTAAAGAAATTCAAAATTTTCAAAATGTTGATTTAAAGACACTGAAAAGAAGAAGAAGAAACTAGAATACATATGGCTTAAAAAAGTATCAATTATATTAGGGTACTAGCTGCGCCCCGCGGTTTCACCCGCGTAAATTTCGTACCCGTGGAAAATAGAAAATCATGCCACGGCATCCCATAGAAATTTTTTTTCGGTATATTAATGCAAGTTACCCTCTATGTGTGTGCCAAATTTCATGAAAATAGGTTTAGCAGTTTTTGCATGAAGGAGTAACAAGCAAACATACAAACTTTCGCAATCATAATATTAGTAGGATTAAAAAAATATTACCGATAGGAAAATGCATAATAATGTTATTCGCTACCTTCTTATTTAAGTACATTTCCACTCATTTCTTTTCTTTTTGGCTACTCCTTTATTCTTATATTTTTTCGCAAATCAAAACATTTTCTCAATAAACTTTTAATTTATAAAGTCCAGTTTGTAGATTGAGACATAAAATGTTCGCTAATGTTTAACAGTAAGGCTTAAATGGACTCGTTGTCTAATGTTGATCTCGCGAAGATTATCATAAATTAGACACGGTATTGATTCGTGTTATTAACGCTTATCATTTTATTTTTCATTCGATAAAATAACATGTTTGCGTGAAAGCCAAAATTCGAGGATACAACCGAAAACCCAAATAATGACTTTCTACGAACACCCTTTTAGGCTACAGAACGTTTAGTATGTTTATTATCTAAGAAGTCAGTCAGTAATACAATTAAGTTCTTTCTCACGCTCTCTATAAAATAATCATATTTTATTGAATAAACAATACAAGCGGTAGAATTAATTAGTCAGAATAATATTATGTATATATAGGTATATAGGCTTTGTATATTATCTAATATAATTTATTATTTCACTAACATATACTATGTACAATAAAATATTAAATGCACACCTAATGAAAAAAATATATAATAAGACGCTTTCTAAGGCAACACATCAAAGAAATCAAACATTAATAAGAGTTAAAAGCACAAAAATGAAAAAACACAAAGTAGTGAAAATAAGTACATAGCTCTTAAAAATATGTGCGAAAATGTACTAAAATGTATCGGAAGCATCACATAAAAACTTCAAAAGTTATATTCCCACACCTATTTTCAATCTTAATGCAGTTAAATCTCCATTTTTTTGCGTACAAGAAAAATATAATGTGAATAATATTTTATTTCCAGCTTAGCTCAGGCAAGTGAGTGCTACGGTCACTCGTAGCACGGATACGTTTACTCTCTATAGATTCGCTCGTAGCATTACTTCATCCTCTTGTAGCACGGCTACTCTTCCTCGTAGCGCTACCAGGTTCGCTCGTAGCACCACAACGTTCACTCGTAGCGCTACTAGGTTCGCTCATAGCTATCTCTACATGCGTCATTAGTCATTACTCATAACCCTGGAAAGTCATTAATCAATCAGTAGTGTACCAATATAATAATCATTAATATATGGCTTACCACAATTTTAGGTTGAAAATATTTGAGACCGAATAAAGTACCCAAAAATATAGGACTAATTTTAGGCATATTATGTAAAGTAATCGTCATCATCATCATCGTCGTCATCAGTATCATCAAGATATTTTGAAATAAACATTATTGTTATGAATTCGACCACCGGGACCACCACAGTAATCTAAAACGCAAAATGAATCGTTTTTTGAAACCGTGCAAAAAGTCAAAATATTGTGAAAGCATTCGTTCCAAGCATTTACTGAAAAAATAACCTTTTTTATTATAATTAACAAAAAACTACCAAAAATCACATTTAGAATGTATATATATTATGTGTCTCCTTTTTTTGAAGTAAGGTAAAATCTTACCACGCTGGCTTTAGCTGACACGCGACAGCGCATTCAAGTGGAGCCGCCGCGCGCCGCCTGCTCCTAGAATTGTACACGTGGTCATGAACGGAATCCTTTTTTTTTTTTTCGGAGGGACCTCTTACAAGTCGGTAGCATGGTGAAACACTACCATTTGCCTGTTCATCGGACTAATGAAGACTTTTCTGTCTTCTGGTTTGGGGATTGCGATAGGGGGACAGACCCCCTCTTTTCCGAACGGAATCCATTTCATAGAGATTCATCGAGACCAGTTGCAGTGGCGCGGGCGACTTCAACTTGTGCATTTAAGCGACAACAATTTAAATTCTAATATTCAGTCATTTTTATTAGAATTTAATATCCCCGTGATGCATAGCAGCTGGGCTTCACCTGACTACCCTCTCTATTCTTGTCTTGTAGTCAACGCAATCTTGTACTGTCTCCCTTTACTCTACTTTGAGAGAAATTGGAATTTCTTCCAATTCTTCCTATTTTGTTGACAGTTTTATCTTCTCCCTCGGGCTCCCTGCGATCATATCAAAGGGTCGTTGTGTTTGCCGCTGTCGATCCTGGCGACACAGGAGTAGCAGAGGGAATAAGTATATTTAAAAAATTGGTTACTGAATAAATGTTTCTATACTCTAAAAGATTTTATACAATAATTCGATTGTTATGTAAAATAAAATATAGTGATTATTAGTACCCAACCAATTTTAAAATAATCTATAATTTATATATGCATTAAAATTTTATAGGTCGTATAAACCTTAAATTTATATAAAAAAAATAAACTTATTTATTGAATATTGTTAATTTAATAGGATTAGTTATTTAGGTGACATGGTAATCTCTTAAAATATTACAATATTTGATCTACATATTATTGAGTAAGTGATTTAGGAAATTATGTATCGTAAATGGAAATGTAAATTAATAAGATATTAAATTGTTATAATTGTAAATGTGTATATTATAAAATATTGTATTGCATGTTTAAAATCAATTTAAGAATTTGCATGCCGATTCGGCGAAGCATGTTGGATTTCAGTATTTGTCAATGACTATCTCTATGTACAGTCACGAGCAATATTATATATACACTTTAGTACCTTGTCATAATTTGTATTTTTGAAATTCCTTATTATTGCTTTTACTTGTCAAAGAAAGTTATTGTGACAGGGTACTAAAGTGTATACATATTATTGCTCGTGACTGTACTATGTACAATTTTTTTTTTCTCAGGGAAAATGCTTTTAGGCACCGTCCGACCGGCCCTGGGTGAGCCGAAAGGGTGTGTCGGACTCGGCACGGGCCCCTACCGACTGCGAGAGCCTTCGGCCGCTGTGGTGGAGTGCCCCGGATCTATCAGCAACAGGACACTCCAGCGACTGGCCGGTCACAGTTATAGGACCGGTCTTCATCACTAAAGGGGGTCGCTTCGGCTATTAACCGACGACGTCGTAGCCTTGTGGGGTCAGGTACCCATCCTAGAACCCCGGCTGCGAAATTGGTTTAGGGTATAAGGCGTTGTATATAACGCCTCCTGCGAACTCCTACCCTACCCCTACGGAGTGGATTTTCGCCCGCCGCTTCCTGTCGTAAACGTTCCGTCATTTCCTTTCTTGACATCACATCCGCGCAAAATAAGACCACAGCCGCCCAGGATTCGTCATTCTCGAGCATAGAATGAATAATCCTCGGCAGCGATAGGTCCGCAATCTGGAGCACTGCTTATGTACTATGTACTATGCCTCAGCAAATAAATAAATAAAATAAAAGAAAAATAAGCTGCTAGCCCGGCCTACGAAATAAAAAATATAAATAAAAAGATCAGTGTGAGCCTTTTGATGACCACCCCCTGAGATATGAGAATCGTTATGCAGTCTTCTTCCCATCAATAAGCCGCCGGCAACGAAAACGAAAACCGGACAATATCACGTGACAGCGTGCTTGTGTCGAGCGGCACGCCCCGGCCGCGCCGGCCCAGTCCCTCTGCAATACCACTTCCCCTCACAAGCCACACGCTCGGTTACATCAACAATTATAAATATAGTAATTACAATTATTATATATCATTTTCCTCCCCACATTCTGCACCTGAATGTATTAAACCAAACAGGAAAACTAATATATCTAATTAATTACTGATCATTAAATTGTCCATGAACGTAATAGGTTTATCTCGGGTCGTGTTAGGAGATAATGTGATCGATTAAAATCGAAGCGAAAGAATGCACATAGCAATGCTCTAGTAGTCTAGTATAATGTGTATATACGAGTAAATTCTACAGTCTGGCCGAGTGTCTGTGGACGAAACGAAACTTGACTCATTTAAGTTAAATATAGTTTATATCTATACATATAATAAATCTGTAGAAGGGTCAATTCTGTACATTGAAAATATTGAAAAAATAAATAGCAGGGGGTGTTACTGGATCGATACCAAACCCAAAACTGCGATTAAAAAAATTTTTGTCTGTCTGTCTGTCTGTCTGTATGTTCAGGCATCACGTGAAAAATAACGGTTCGATTTCGATGAAACTTGGTATAATTATACTTTATTATCCTGGGCATAAAATGGGATACTTTTTATCCTGAAAAAATACGTAGAAAAAAAATAAATCCATCCACGCGAAGACAGACATCCGCGCGGACGGAGTCGCGGGCGGAAGCTAGTTATATAGTAATATATTATATTGTTTCATACATAGCTATATCTATACTAACATATATTACAAGCAATAAACATACTGAGGTAAGTAAGAGCTGGTTCGACTACAAGTATGTTAATCAAATATTTCTGCGGCATTGGGAATACATAATAGTTTTATTATGTATTTATTTATTAATTAATATGTCATGTCAACAATATAAGCACTACCTATATATTATTAATATTTATGTCGTAACGTGCTTGTGTTTACATTAATAATAGACATGCACAACATTATTTAAAATTAACACAATTAATACATCAAGAATGAAATAAAATTAAAATTAAAGTGAAATAAAATTGGGGGATGAAATAACAGGCTTAGTAATTTATTTCTGTATGACGTGGAGTGGTCATGAAAGATGTCTAAGTTTAAAATTCTGTGCCAGTCATTATAACATGTAATAGCTCTAGTTGTTGGGCTATTTTTAGCAAGATTGTTTCTATACCCAGGAACATAAAAGATAGATCTGGGTTTTTTTCGGGCATTTAATCTTGGGACTATTAAGGAAAGACATACCGTAAGCTTCGGACAAGGTATGTAACCATTTACAAGCTCAAGCAGGAAAACCAGGTCCAGCATTCGCCTTCTTTCTGACAAAGAATTGATTTTAAAGAAGTGACATCTCTCCTCATAAGAGCATCTATGGTTTATGTTTGGGGTGATTCGGGCCAGATGTCGCGTGAATGAACGTTGGATGGATTCAATGCGTCGAGAGTGGATCGTGTATAATGCGTTCCATATTATGCTACCAAACTCTAGTACGCTACGTGACAATGTTTTAAATAAGAGAACTTTTGTGTCAGCTCTTCTAAGTCACGAGTATTTCGTTTAAAAAATCCCAATGATTCATGTATGTTACTTGTAGTAGATATATTTTAGTAAAGTAACCGAATGGTCACACTATTATTGCAATTATGTCATGTATGTTATACTTACATCTACTGGAAAAAAATCCACTATATTTATTTTAATTAGTTAATTAATTCCACTATGGAATACGTCTTATGTATCAGCGTTTTCTAATATTGTAGATTTCTAATGTTCCTTTTATTTTGTGTACATGAATGATTAAACAAATAAATATTTTTTTATTTTTGTGTTTATTTAATTTTATTTTTCCGTCGCCAACATGGTTAATAAGTACTTGTAACTTACAATATGCGGATTCGTTGTAAATAAAAAAAATGATAATTTAATAAAATGAATCAATTTTTGTAGTTAGTTTGCTAATTTATCTTTTATAACTCTGAAATGGTAGAAGTTAGAGCTTTAATAGCTTTATCAACTTCGATTAGAAATCTTTGGAAAAGGTTTTGGACAAAACACCCATAAGGACTAACGAAGGAATTTGAAGCTTAAAACTATATCAAAACGAGACACAGTAGCTGTATTGTGACGTGCTACGTATAGCATGTTGCCGACGCTAACTCAATATTTTCCCTGCCGATATTCCCGAACGATAAAGAACTTTTAACTTCAATAAGCAAAGCCCAGCGGCGTCGCGGGGTACAGCTAGTATGCGAGTGTGGAATGTTGTCTTATCTCAGTGTGTGCTACATGAGTATCTACAGTGATAACGACAACACGCGAGTGACCGAGCTGCCACACGGAGCTGCGGTGACGCAACGACCCGCGTTGTAAATACAGCGGCAGAACTTTATTTCACGTGACCATGCTTTGTGACTTAACACCGCAGAACTGCGCTATTATGGCCGCCAAACTTTACTGCGTCTGATCACACTTCATGACGTAACACCTTTCAAGTGCGCTTGGTAGACAAACGAGCAGTTGGAGTTTTTGCAAATAAACATCCGCACACTGGTTATACAGATACATCGGCCTCCATTCTCCAGTCTCGTCAAAATTAAAACATCGCACGAAATGCAGCCGTGTGAGCGAGAAGTGGCCAAATTATCAACTGCATAAAGGTATCCCATGACTCTTCTTCCGCTTATCCCTCCATGGACTACGGGAAACTCACATATGGCATGGACACGACAACTTAACAGTCCCTCTTCAGTCACCGCACGCTCAGTCTCCGCTCATACCGACCCGATGCGTCTGTACTTCACATTGCAAGTGGACGTATCTGCGTTTCGCCAGGCGGGTAGAAACGCGCGACATCGCAGCTCCGTGTGGGAGACGGCCAGTGATACTTTGTTGACCGACACGTGACATAACTCGTAATTCAGTGTCCACACATGGCAACTGGGTGGGTTTTCCTCAAGTAGGCGCTATGAGTTGCCTGTTGTTACAAATATTTTTATAGTATAGGGAGGCAAACGAGCAGTCGGAGCTTTTCGACGACCTACCTTCAACTCCGTGGTCAACCGGAAAGTCAAATAGCGAACGAAACGCAACAGCACGTCTCTGGTCTCCTAGCTTCGCACTGCTACAGTACTCTTACTACAATATAATATACTAGTTGCGCCCCGCGGTTTCACCCCCCTATTTCAGCTCCTTATGGGTTGAATTTTTAAAAATGCTTTCTTCGTCCTCACTTACATCATGAAAGGAACTCTAGTACCAAATTTCGAGTTTCTAAGCACAATAGTTTTGACTGTGCGTATGTCAGTCAGTCTCTCGGTAACAAAGAGTTTTATATATATAGATAATACGTTGAGACCATGGGTTAAATGCGCATTTGTCCTAAATAAACAAAACTCCATGACTCCCAACATGCTGATGATGTTGTCCAACATCAAACAAGGATGTTCCTTGTTGTTAGACACGTTACGGACCTGGATTTCCTAGCGGTCAAAACGATATCTGCGTCTCAACTCCCACGACACATGACCTCTTATCTAATAATTTCGTAATAAGGATAAATATATCTACTAATGTAATAAATGTGAATGTTTGTCTGTTTCTTTATCGCTTCACACATAAGTTCCTGAATAGTTTTGACTAAAAGGAGATGGTCCATATTGTATGATATTGTATCGGTAGGTCTGTTCTGTACTGGTATAAAAAGAAAAATACAATTTTGATCGTTGAGCCGATTATCTTCATTTCAGCGATCATATCCTACTAATATTATAAATGCGAAAGTTTGTAAGGATGTTTGTTACTCTTTCATACAAAAACTACTGAACGGATTTTCATGAAACTTTACAGTAATATAGCTTTTATGTCAGAATAACATAATAAATTAAAATTTATAGGGATTTTTGAAGTCCGAAAACCACGCGGACGAAGCTGCGGGCGGAAGCTAGAAATTTAATATTTCCACGTTATCCAATATTACCTGTGGCCAGTACCAGTACTATTTATGAACACTGGTGTGTTTTATATATAACGAGCGCCGTTCTCTGTCAGAAATCTGAGGGTAATTCCCAAGTCAGGAAAAAAGCAGCACGGTCGTACCATCCTTTTCTCGAAGCAGTTCTTGCCATTTTCGATCCCTTCGTTGAGGTGAATGGTATAAGGACGATCTACTTTAATATTCATTCAATTTAGCCAGTAGTTTAAAAAGTAGAACAAGTCCACGTTTCTTAATTTTGTCACTGACTGACCGGTTATTAATTTCCAAGACACTTCTAGCAGACGTAGAAGCTTCAATTGTATAGCATTACAAAGTTTACATTTGCAGTAATATATATTATCACTAATTGTAGGAATGACATGGATATCATTCTAAAGTAGTACCTACAAAAATGTAAGAAGTACATAGGACAGAGGCTTATAATTAGAGGGTCTACGTGCCGAGTCCCTCCAGCGACAGGCTGGTCTCGAAGAGGTAAGACTTCTCCTCCTTGGAACCGTGTAACGGTGTTTTCCCATCCTGACACTTGGTTCCAATGCTCCAACGAGTCACGCCACGTAGGTGGTCCTAATCCACGTCACCTTGGAGTCACCGTGGAGGACCACCAGCATTGACTGGTCCCATCCACAAGACGACGGACAAACCATCAAACGGCTGCAGAGGACAGGGAGGGCGGCAACGACACAGCGCATCTCCTGTAGCACATGAAGGACTTTCCTTAGTTAAGTTATTACAATATCGAACATCGAGTGGGCCGTGTCGTTCGGCAGAGTGGTAGCTTACTACTTGAATAACAGAAGTCTTTTTAATTCCAAAAAAAGGTTCCCTTGGGAATTGGATTTTACACGAGCTAATTTACGGGGTACAGCTTATTTTAAAGTTTATATGTATGTATTATGGTTTTTATTATTTCACACAAAAACTACTTCATTTGGGCACGAAGTTGTAATAATATTCATCTCACAAACAGCTGGGGAAATACAGATAGCGAAATACTTATCACATTGTATGACTATCAGCGTTCCCCGCGGTTCACTGAAAACAAAGCTCCTCGTAGCTTCCTCAACCCCACCACGACAGCGCCCGTATATAAGTAGCGTAATGTTTACTGCGCACATCACAAGTTCAAGAGAACAAACAGCTCCTGTCGTCCTCTGATCCGAGAACTAGGTACGTATTACACCTGATGATAATTATAATATATTCTCATTTAGTTTTAATTAATATATTTGATATTAAGCGACCATTGTTTGCTTTGTAGAGAGTCAAAAATAAAATTTCTTTAATTTATAAGTAAATACAGCTACAACTCTCCTACTCTCCTACTCAACTACTCCTGTATAGCATAGCTTTAAAAGCTTTCCTTTAGCGAAAGCATTCTCATGTCTCAGTATTCATACCTGTTCCCTTACGTGTTAGTTTTGTTTTCTTGTTCGGTCTTTATTTCTGAAGATTGTCGACAAGAAACGAACAAAATTAGTATTTTCACCTCCTTGTAATATTAAGAAAGTAGATATAATAAAATTGATGGTTTTCTATATGAAAACCATCAATTTTATTATAACTATTTAACCAGAGCCCACTTCGTTGAGTGTATAAAATTGAATTAAAATCTTAATAAAATATAGCCTATATTATTTCCTGATTATAATAGCTGGCTGAATTGCGGGGCTTGCCTTCAGAAGCCGTGTTCAAAATTAAACAAACTAAAGTATGAAATACGTGTATGATAATCTTTTTTGTGTGATTGCAGAATATCCATCCAGAACAATGATGAAAATAATTGCATTCGTAGCAATTTTCTTAATTGCAATGTCGTTCGTCGAAGTGGACGCCTGTGAAGCTTTACTTGGAGGTGTAAGTATTTATTTTAATGAAAGATTCGTTTTTTTTTCTCTCTCTCTTCTACAACCTGTAACCCATTGCTGAGTTGAGGTCTCCTTCATTTCACGCCATTGACGATCCCTTGCCTTTGCCATCCATCTTTTCCCGGTGGTTTTTTTTTTGTTTTCACTTGGTCACAAATGCAACGCATTTCTAGTCAGGTACAACGATAATTTCTACACGATATAACGTCATCGTTATTTTTACGAATATAGGTTCTGCTTCAGCCTTCACAACTTCATGGGTACACGTATAGTGGTAACTGGTAGGTGTCGTTGAATTAGTCTCGATATCGCGATTGTCACTGACTACAATAAATTATTTGTTCTTCAATCTCATGTCTGGTGATTCAGCACCTATCATAATGTCTTGTATTTATCCTACTACTACTACTTTAAGGGTCTACGATGGCCTAGTCATTTCGTCTCCATGTTATGAGCAAGTATTTCTATAATATTGAACAAAAGGGATATCGGAACTCCGTGGTATCTGCGGAGGCCCATTAACATCCGCATCGATCAGTGGTTATGCAGATGGCCTCCCATACCCTTTCAATGGGCCACGGGCTACTCACAAGCAGCACGAAACGCGATAGTATAACATCAAGCTCACGACACCTCCGACCTCGCGACCCGGTCCGGCTGCCCCTGCTCCTGAAGGCTCTACCTCTTCACCTACTTAATCTGTGGTATCTCTTGCAGTGCAGTAACCACGAGGACTGCTGCAGCATGTGGTGCGCTCACTCCTGGCTGGGACACTACTGCAGCGTCCGTACGAAGTAGAGACATGACCCCTCCGCCTCCCCCCTCCGTGATATGTGATATATAATACTTATACTGATATTAAATATAATAATTTACTTTTCTTATAAACTACTAATTTTTATTTTTCAACCACCGATGACTACTTAACAATATATACAGAGTGTTACCAAAGTAACGTTACAGAATTGATGACTGGAAACTGTAATATTCATATTTTACCAGGCCACTACTCTCTCTATGCCCCTGTATTAATAGTCAGAAAAGATTTAAATCTGTAAGTAATAAATACTTTGTATCCCGCACTACCGATGGCATTCGTGGGTTGCTTGTCATTTACAAGCAAAGACCCAAGATTGGCTCACATTAGACCTAGGAAATAAAATTCAGGCTTATGTCCTAAATATTCCTGTTACCTATTCGTCATAACTGGCAAACAAATTTAGAAGATGTTTCGTAGTTTGAAACGCTATGTATATTATACATACATTCATAGTAAGGTATCTCATTTTTGTCTATAGATTACAGTCCATTGTCCTTGGAATTATGTACAATAATAGGATACGCAGATGATACGCTCCAGATAGTTCAAGGTGATTCGCGATCTGAAATTGAAATTAAGTCTAACAACAATAATACAACAACAAACCATAATTTTCACCTAGGGAAAAAGAAACCGATTAGAATTCGCTGTGCATAAACTTTACAAATTTTATTAAAAGGTTCCTTACAATCAATACCACGCATTAAATTCAATAACGTATCGGTAAAACGTAAAGAAACCCTCACCTACTCAGGACTGATCTTAGAGAAAAAAATTACTTTCTTAGAACATGATTCAAACCAGAGAAAGGGCAATACATAATTTCTGTGCATTCGCTAATACATCAAACTCAACTTGGGGCTTGTCTTTTAAGACCTTAAAAATAATACACCTCGCGACGTACCTAGGAAGTATATGCTACGGATCTCAAGTGTGGGCAGACAGAGCTAGCATAGGCGCGGCGCGACGTAAATATTACAATGTCAAAGGCTCTCTTAATATTTATATGTATAGCACGGTCAGCATGGAGGCCTTACCTGTAGACTTAGAATTTAGAAATTCAACCGAGGCCGAGCAGCCATGTAGTATCACTTACTACTACTACACACACAAATCTTCCCAATCCAGATTTTTAAGACAGAAAGACAGACATAAAATTAATAAGTTATTGAACTCATTAGAAAGTACCACATAAAACCTAATCGACGAATGGCAGGCGCGATGGAACAGCTCCACTAAAGGGCGACATCTACACAATTTTTTTTCGTGTGTACGCGACCGTTTATCGAAATCTTGGCTCGATTGATCATTGCGTTGCACAATTCCTTACTGGCCACGGTAACTTTAAAAGCTAACTTTTTAGCTCTAAATTAGTACCTTCACCCCTTTGTGACTGCTCGACTGAACAAACGGCATACCATATTATTTGGGAGTGTAGTCTTTGGCAGAGTGAGCGAGCCATAATGTTAG
>LUGF01020413.1:392400-405214 GCA_001625245.1 Calycopis cecrops
TAGATCCGTCTCGATAACGCGATAACATAACCATCAATTTGTGTGAGCATCATATAAGCGAGTGCTGCCTCCCCGACCGAGCGGCCCGGTCCGGCTGCCCCTGCTCCTGAAGGCTCTACCTCTTCACCTACTTAATCTGTTGTCTCTCTTGCAGTGCAGTAACCACGAGGACTGCTGCAGCATGTGGTGCGCTCACTCCTGGCTGGGACACTACTGCAGCGTCCGTACGAAGTAGGGACATGACCCCTCCGCCTCCCCCCTCCGTGATATGTGATATATAATACTTATACTGATATTAAATATAATCATTTACTTTTCTTATAAACTACTTATTTTTATTTTTCAACCACCGATGGCTACTTAACAATATATACAGAGTGTTACCAAAGTAACGTTACAGAATTGATGACTGGAAACTGTAATATTCATATTTTACCAGGCCACTACTCTCTCTATGCCCCTGTATTAATAGTCAGAAAAGATTTAAATCTGTAAGTAATAAATACTTTGTATCCCGCACTACCGATGGCATTCGTGGGTTGCTTGTCATTTACAAGCAAAGACCCAAGATTGGCTCACATTAGACCTAGAGAAATAAAATTCAGGCTTATGTCCTAAATATTCCTGTTGCCTATTCGTCATATAACTGGCAAACAAATTTAGAAGATGTTTCGTAGTTTGAAACGCTATGTAATATATACATACATACATTCATAGTAAGATATCTCATTTTTGTCTATAGATTACAGTCCATTGTCCTTGGAATTATGTACATTAATAGGATACAGCATTTTTATTAGAATTTAGTATCTCCGTGGTGCATAGCGACTGGAGTGCACAAGAAAAGAGAGTGCAGCCAGGTCTTCACCTCTCTTTTCTTGACATGTATAAGTCATTGTAATCTTATACTGTCTGCCGCGTCTGAGTCACTTTATCCCCTTCTCTAAAGTTTTTCAACGTGCTTAAATTTTCACTTCTTTTACCAGGATAATCCACAACTGCTTTTTTTATTACTGTAAACTATTACCATAGATTTATAAACTTAATGCTATTACTACCCTCTTAATTAGATGTTTTAATTGTATCGTCAAAGTTTTCTTCTTCATTTATAATAGGTGCCGATAATCCTTCAAGAGTTAGTTCATTTTATGCTTCCGACAACATAACCTTATCTTCTTTTATTGTATTGCCAACATTATTGGCCCATGGACGGAGGAGGAGGAAGGAGGTCAACGCATCCGTGTATAAACTATAAACTATACGGATGTCTATGGGCGTCGGTAGTCACGAGGATGGCTTCGACTGCTCGTTTGCCCCCTTATACTATTAAAAAAAAAATTATAACATAGAACTCGCGCAACACCGTTTCGGTTTTTATGGACCTATTTTATAATAGGTAAAGACTATTGCCTAATCTGTTTTTTCTGTTCGTTGTCTTCCCTATTCGAAATTCGCCCAGTTCCTGCAGCTTACTCTCGTTATCTCTGTATATCTCTGTATTCACGTAACTGACTGGCATGAACGTTTTATCTAGCCTGAAGCTACCTCGTAAGGTTTTGTTGTCTACCTTTGGTTTTACACCTACACATTCAGGGCACGGCCAATCAGTTTATATTCATGTGATAAATCTTTAAAAATCCTGCTACTTTTAGTACTCAGAGAATCAGTTGTCGTAGGTCAGGGACTATCTATGCGACCGGTGTAAAATATTTTTAAGTTTTTTTTCTCTATTCACTTTAGTAACTCAAATTAAAAATCTAAAACTCCCACTGGCTAGCTTGTTCAAGAAACCTTTTCACTGTGCGACTAATTTCATAAACAGTTCACTTTAAACTAAGGAGCTAAAAGTTTTGCGAAGCAAAATAAATCGGTGCTTTCTCTATACTCCCAGCACCGGCGGCTGGCAGTGTCGTCTCCTGTCTCTCAGACCTACTTCGTGAAGTGGAGGGTCCCACAGGTTGATGGAGGCATAGACCTTCGACCTTCCATCACATAATATTTCGGTTTTCCGGCGGGTATGCCCATATCACTGCGAGGTCCCTTTACGCTATTTTATGAAATATTAACTCCCTCCCCACAGTGCAGCGGTAGCAAAGACCTCTACGATCCTTTTTTTAGGTCAAGACAAGGCCATGCACGAACAGTTGAAATAGGGAGGAGGGCGAAAGAGGAAATGCCGTGTTGTACAATATGGTTATACAGATGTATACCTTGTTGTGCCATGTCCAAGGTCTTCGGTAGTAATCAAAGGGCTCCGATTGCTCGTTTGCATATAAAAAAAGAAACTATTCGTCGATCGTAAATGCTACTTATCTAGGGACAGTGAGTCATAGTGATAATGAAGAGGTTAAAGAACTTGATTTATGTACTTAATCTAGTTAATTAATCAATTTTATCTACACTAATGTTGTAACATTCTACTTATGTTTTCAATACTTGACTTATAATAACTACTGTTATAGCTCAGACAACCAAAAACTCAATTTAAGCAATTTGACATGATGTTATAATATCCAAATCGATATCGTAAAATCTCAATAAAACACTGTGTGAGAGCGAGAGAGAGAGAGTGAGTGGTGAGACAGCCTTATGTCAAAATCCTAACAGCGCGCGTTCGCTCCTGATTGGTCCTGCGTGTCTGCAGCTGCGCTCTTATTGGTTCAATGCGAGCTTGCAAAGGATTTGCGAGAAAGAGACAAAGCTCTACAAAAAAATGAAAGCAAAAATAAGTCATGTGATTTTTTCACATTATATTTCAACATTGAAGCTAGTATTTTATTAACATTGAATTATAAAAAGTATATATTTACGTGCCGCAATTTTTGCAATCAAATTAAAGTATTTAATAAAAATATTTATCTTCAAAGAACATTACATTTTAAATCGTCGGTAAAGCAGTCGTCGCCTCGTCGGTCAAACAGTCGTCGGTTCAACAACGTATGGGGCATTACGCGTGAATTTAATGTTTCACAATGTTTGATTAATTGATTAATTGCATTAGTGAAGATAAAGCAGTGTATGCAACTGCATATAACACGGGTATTAAAACACTCGTGAGGTACTATTTTGAAACTCGCTTCGCTCGTTTCAAAAATTCACACTCGTGTTTTAATACCCTTCTTTATATGACAGTTGCATAAACTACTATAAAACAACTCTTCTTGTTGATTTTATATCGTATCTGTAGATTGTCCTGGCGTTCACTGAAAAATATATCGTACAACAGTAAAGAAAAAAAAAGAAAAAACGTTTATTGGGACACAATACAAGGGACTGCCACAACAGAGTATATGCAAGATAACACATACTGACAATAAAATTCCATTATATTACATCACACTAATCCTATTAATATTACAAATGCGAAAATTTGTATGTTTGTTTGTCTGTATGTTTGTTACTTCTTCACGTAAAAACTGCTGAACCGATTTTCATAAAATTTGGCACACACGCACGTAGAGAGTAAGTTGGATTAACACATAGGATAGTTTTTATTCCGAAAAAGTGTTCCTATGGGATGCCATGTGATGATTTTCCAAGAGATCGAAATTCACGAGGGTGAAACCGCGGGGCGTAGTAGCTAGTATTACAAATGTGAAAGTTACTTTGTTTGGATTTTTTTTTTTTTATAATGGATAGGCTTGCGATTGGCCAATGCCTCACCTGGTGGAAAGTGTAGACTTGGCCGACGATGGAGCACGCTTGCCTAGAAGGTACCTATTCACCCTCGATTTGAAGATTCCCAAGTTGTAGGTATCAGGGAATACATACGCTGGTAGAGTATTCCACACTTTGGCTGTACGTATGACAAAAGTAGATGCAAACCTCTTTGTACGTATTGGTGGAATCTCAACCATGTAGCGGTGTCTGTGCTCAGAGCGTCTACTTGTCCTATTGTAGAAAGGTGTGGGTGGAATAAGTTCGTGAAGTTCGGAAGCACACTCTCCGAATTGTATCCTGTAAAATGTTTGTCTACTGAACGGGTTTTGATAAAATTGGTTATACAGATGGGGTATTAGGCACTAACTGACTTAGATTATAGGATACTTTTTATCCCCTGGAATAAAGCAGAAATCGTAGGAAAGTCAAAACTGTACATTGAATATTTTTTTAAAAGCATACTTGGGGCGTGATCTACAATCAATATCGAAGGCAAAAATATAGTTTTTAGAATTTTGTCTGTTTGTCTGTATGTATGTCAGGGCTAAACTAGAAAAGTACGGCATGGATTTGCTTCAAATTTTACATGAATACTAACAGGTAGGATCAACATATAGGCTACATAAATCTAGGTAAATAAAGATGAAATCCTGCAAAAGTACCTATTTATCATGCACAAGCTAATCCATATTAAAGGCATTTTTTTTTTGTTTGTTTATCTCGAATAGACTCCAAAGCGACTGGAATTATTTTGACCACTCTCTCACTGAGAGTAGGCTACATCAGCAGGAAGAAACATAGGCTACATGTTATAACGATTAAACATTTTTGACTTCCCTTGCTGCTTGCTGCTTACCAGCGGTGCGCTGTACAGGGGCCGCATCGATATTTCACGGGAGCACGTTATGGCACATCGGATTAAACAAGTGTCGGAGGTCGAGTCTGTGATAGTTAAAGTCTTAGGCGGATCACACACGGCACGCGGTTGGCGGCGAGGCGGATCTCAAGTTACATTTGGCTCTATGAAATCCGTTGATACCTGACACACAGGCAACCGCGTAACCGCGCGGATCAAGGATTTCAATTTAAAAAAAATTTAGGTATTCAACGGATTTCATAGAGCCCAATGTAACTTGAGATCCGCCTCACCGCCAACCGCGTGCCGTGTGTGATCCGCCTTAGATTGAGGCCGCCTACGTTGGGTCCAATTTAATTTTATTTATTAAATTAAAGTACTTCATAAACATTATTATTCAAAAATGGAAGCGTTCTGCACTTCTACTACTTGTACACACAAACTATAAGTCCTCCGTCCGCCGCCGTAAACGTGTTCCCGAATTTTTTGCTTCACGTATTAATATATAGATTATTATACTTATTTTTACTATCTTAAGTCCTCTCGTAGTTGCCTGATTGTATGGTCACATCTTAATATACTAGGGCCAGGAGTAACCCTGTGCAATGCACGGTTCCAACGCTGAAGTAGGAATTGTACAAAGACAGCCGAACAGTCCTCAAGAGATGTCTAGCCTTTTCACCGAGGCCAGCCTGTCGCTAAAGGGACCTTGTTGCTTGTAGATCCGGGGCCCTCCAATTATAGCGGCTGAAGGCACCAGCAGGAGTTTAGTCGGTAGGAGCAACCCAATGGCCGAGCCCGACAGTGTACCTGAATGAGCCAACCGGGCTCCTGGGTAGCGTACGTGAAGGTATTCCCCTGCCAATTTAAGCCAACAGTGTTTATGATCAGCACTGGTACTGGCCCCTGTAGTATTGTATAACGTGGAAAGATTAAATTATACGATCGCTGAAATTAAAATTCACAGAGCTCAGCGACGAAAATAGTGTTTTCTTTTTATACTGGTACAAGACCATACCTAATCCTGCTAGTATTATAAATGCGAAAGTCTGTATGTATGTTTGTTTGTTACTTCTTCACGCAAAACCGATTTTCATGAAGTTTAGCACACATATAGAGAGTAACTTGGATTAACACATAGGATAGTTTTTATCTCGAAAAAATGTTCCCATGGGATATCACGGGATGATTTTCTATTTTCCACGGGATCGAAGACACAGACATTACACTCTATCTACTACATTAAGAAATGTATTATTTATCCTTATTATGAAACATAAGATAAGAGGTCAAACATGTTGCGTCGCTGATATCGTTCTGACGGCTTGAAAATCATCATCATCATCATCATCTTCAGCCGGAAGACGTCCACTGCTGGACATAGGCCTCCCCCAAAGAGCGCCAAAGGTCACGGTCACGAGCCACTTGCATCCAGTGACTCCCCGCCACCTTAACCTGAAAATCCAGGATGGTAATCTAAAAACATGGATGTTTATGTTCTGGACAACATCATCAGCATGTTGTGAGTCAGGGAATTCGCTTAAATCGTCACAAATGAGCAATCGGATTACCCATTTAACCCGCGGCCATTGACGTCCATTAACTTCCGAATATTCAATTACACCCTAGAACAATTAGGAACCGTACCAAACATGCGTACAGCCTAAACGCAGAGATGTGAGATATTGTCTCGTTTACAATGGCCTAATAGAAGCAAGAGACTCAGTTTCATTGTAAATATATTTCCCGAGCTGCCAATGCAATGGATATTCTTTTGTTGTAGTAAGAGGTAGTCTCACAATAGTCTAATTCCTAACTCTGTCTCGAAAGGGCGAGCCGTGACTGAAGATTGGGCCTCATACAATACATTGTGACTTTATATCTAATATATAAAATTCTCGTGTCACAGTTTTCGTTGTCATACTCCTCCGAAACGGCTTGACCGATTCTCATGAAATTTTGTGAGCATATTAAGTAGGTCTGAGAATCGGCCAACATCTATTTTTCATCCCGATATTCCCACGGGATCGAAAGTTACGCGGGTGAAACCGCGGGGAGCAGCTAGTATTTTTATATGCAGATGTGCTTCCCTCCAATAGGCCGCCGGGGAAAATCACAATCCGCACAGAAAGCGATGGCACAGTTGTCACTAGGTCTGTATCATTTAAGCGAGAGGTACCGCCCCGGTGGTGGCGGCTTCAATGAATGCTGCATCACCCGCCTACAGACGTGTACTTACATATATAGAAATAACAAGTCACTTTTTATGACAGTGCGGCTACGACTGCTCGTCTGCCCCACTATGCCACACCGCCTTCCCATGCCCTTGCTGACCACCGACGCCCACAATTAATCGCATGGAGGTCGTGCAGATGCGTCGGCCATCAAAGTTTATTCGCATATCCACAGTTCTTCGACCTCCCATTATCACAGTGTATATTATCGCAATATGTATTGCAAGCGTGTCACTAGAGAAGTGCTCTCGTCTTGGACCGCCCGGGTAACAAGTAAGTTGATATTTGATTATTAGTCTAGGGGTACGTAAATTTCGTTTTTACGAAATAGATGCGATAAAAGCTAAATCTGCATTTTATTTGCGATAAAAGCGAAATTTGAAAATTAAATACTTTCGCACCTTTTTACGTTAGGTACGTGCTTTCAAATGCTGATCAGACGCGCTAACAATTATTACGTATATTGGTCGTTTTAGCTGCATCAAAATCTTGCTACCCTGGATTTGCAAAAGCAGCTGTTCAATGTCTGTGCCCTGTCAATAGTGTTGATGCCAAGAGGTAATTTAGTATCTACAACATTGTCGTAACTGATCGCAGGCAAACAATGAAAGATGAAAATGTAGAAATTACAACACTGCTAGCCTTTAATTGAATTTTTAACACTCTATTTTTTTTTGCGAAATAAATGCGAAATTTTCTATTTTGAGTTTTTTTTAATGCGAAATCACGATTTTTTATTTGCGAAATTTACGTACCCCTAATTATTACTGCTTCTTTAATGTCAGGCAGGAATAAATCTGATAAATAAACAGCCCAAAAATAGTTTTGCTAGTGCTAAATAACAGTTACTTCTTGATGGAAATTTATAATAAAGTCGAATAAATAATGTATTTTTTTATTGTTTTATTATATATTTATTTTTAGTATACTATCACCTAATAGTTACTGATTTAATAAGATTATTAACCAATTTTCACTATTATGAAATGTAATTTAATTTTTTTGCCAACGTGAAGTCATGTAACCTCTATATTTATACAAATTGTATGTTTTAAAGCAAAAAGCAATTTTCGGGATTTTTCCTATATGTATAGGTATACCTACCTACAGGAAAAACTCCGAAAACTGCTAAATTATAACATAGTTTATTTCATATAAAACGTGTGCAGGCATCCGCAAATATAAGTTTGTCAACTTGTATAAGTGAGTACTTCGTAAGTAATATAAATTCAATGACTTATACAAGTTGATTAGCTTTTGTAGATTACGGAGCTTAAGAAGAGATAACCTTAGCCATGATAATAAGATGGCTACTCATACAGATGTAAAATTTGCATAAATGTTATTGTTCAATCTAAAATAATAATTATATGCATAGATTACCAACGCCACTTACCACCAGGCACCCTCCTACAGGCACCTCTCGGTACACGGAGCTGACCGCGGAAGACGCAGGGCGCTCATCGGCTAGGGAATATGCATGTATTTTTTTTTTTATATTTTTAAATGATAATTTACATAATTACATTAATGTAAAAAAAATGCCAGCGCCGAACAAACAATATTAGGTTCAAAAAAAATGTTTCAAATTAGTAGGCCGATAACAGCTTTTTAAACGATCGCCATTTTGCCGCGCTGACATGACGTCACGCATCATAACAACCACCAATGGCAATGCTCCAATGCTCTTTAACAATGAGATTATTATGATATTTGACGTCACAATTCATGCCAACCAATGGCGTGCGTTTCACCTAATTCAATCTTCCCGCACAATTTTTGCACTTTTCAATAATTATTTTCTGATTGAAAACAAAATTATACAAAAAAATATTAATACGTACGCACATCTACAGGAAAAGACTTTACATATAAAAAAAATTATCATCATTTGAATCATACGCATATTCCCCTTGGGGCCTTGACTCCCTACAAACTGTTTAAGTGCCCTCTCGTTACCACTCTCCCCTTTCCGGGGCCTGACATCACAGAGACAGAAGTCAGCGGCTCCGTCAGTCCTGGTTTTGGCAGCTACGCCATTACACGTCCTTCCTCTTCGCGTGCCATGTCATGCCAGATAACCAACGTCAGTACAATGAATGGGTTATCATTCAACTGTATTTATTTAATTAGTAAGAGGCATTGCTTTTGCTGCATTGCTTCCGAATTGTACCCGATCATCTTACGAGTTAAACTCGTCGTGTAATACTCTGTGAGGTGGTTGCTGGCGCTGTTCGTGGGGTGAGATCGGCGGGCTCTCACTGGTTAGGTAAAATATCCGTTAAAATGTCTGTTATAGTTAGTAGTAGTTAAAGGTGTTCGCACATTATGACGACTCCACCACCAACACAACTCGACGTATGGCATTCAAATGTATGCTTTAGTTGTGTTTTTTAAGAGTGAATTTGTCAAATTTGTCAGTTGAAAGTCCACCTATGAACAACTATGAGTTGAACTAGAGACGATGCGGCGTCGAGTTGGTATAGTGTGCGAACACCTTAATAGTATAGATGTATTTAGTTCTTTGTTTTTATTAATTACAGAACACATCCAGAATGTTGATGAAATTAGTTGTGTTCGTGGCCATTTTCTTAATCGCGATGTCGTCCGTGGAAGTGGACGCCTGTGAAGCGCTATTGGGTTATGTAAGTTGCTTTTGTATAGTATAAGGGGGGCAAACGAGCAGTCAGAGCCTATCGACGCCCATAGACATCCGCACAGAGGCCACACAGATGCGCTGTCCCCAACCTCCTCCCTCCTACCACGTGCTACTTACACACTGCACAAAACGCGACAGCACAGCTATCACTCTACGCCGGTATCGAGTAAGCGAGAGGTACCTCCCCGGTCGTGCCGGTGCAGTTCGGCTACATGCACGCAGCGTGCATTACCTCTTGCAGTAACCTCCATGAATACATCTCTATTCTTTTGACTCATCTTTTATCGACCAGGCAGGCGAAGCGGTACAGGGCTCGGATAAGCAGAGCATGTTACGCCGGTGGTGGGGGGTTCCAATCCCGCCTTGGTCATGGATCTATGTATTGATATAATAATAATCTTAAATAAGATTTATAAGCGTAACACAAGTTCTTATGGTAAGAGGTAGTGCCACACTGCATGCTTGGATGCAGTCGAATTGGGCCGGCACGACCGGGGAGGTACCTCTCGCTTACACGAGACTGGCGTAAAGTGACAGCTGTGCTGTCGCGTTTCGTGCGGTGTGTAAGTAGCCGGTGGCCCATGGAGGTGGGAGGAGAAAGGAAGGCAGCGCATCTGTATAGCCTCTATGCGGATGTTTGTGGGCGTCGGTAGTCATGAAAATGGCTCCGGCTGCTCGTTTGCCCTCCTATATCATAAAAAAAAAAAAAAACTTACACGGGGCACTTAACTTAGTACGGGGCTAGGTTAACGTAGTATCATGTGTCCACAGATATTATCATATTAGACTAGCTGCGCCCCGCGGTTTCACCCGCGTAACTTTCGATCCCGTGGGAAGATCGGGATGAAAAATAGATGTTGGCCGATTCTCAAACCTACTCAATATGCTCACAAAATTTCATGAGAATCGGTCAAGCCGTTTCGGAGGAGTATGGCAACGAAAACTGTGACACGAGAATTTTATATATTAGATATTATTATCTGTTCCAGTGTAAGGACCACGGCGACTGCTGCAGCATGTGGTGCGCCCACTCCTGGCTGGGGGACTACTGCAGCGTGCGCGTGCAGTAGACATGTGTCCACCCCCGACTTGGCTCATGTGTTCTGGAGCCTCAACCATGAGCACTGCTACATTAAAGTATTTAAGTTCAGTCATTTCTGTGTTTTGTAACTACCTGTTACCCGCGGCTTCTCTCGCGCGGTTATTCACGGTTAAAAAAAAACAGGAGCTGATGTCACTCGTCAGTCCTTCAACTATCTCCATACCAAATATCATATCGATCCGTTGATCCGATTGAATGTGAAAGAAGGACAAACAAACAAACAAGCACACTTTCGCATGTATACTATTAGTATGGATTGACACGAGATCACTCTATAAGAACGAACATCGTTCTGAAGTGAGACTGTAAAGGGCAAGAGTAATAATGTTAACTAATGTTGGTTAATGCTTAAAAATTTCAATGGCGTATCATAGATATGTATGATCAGCGTTAACATATGGCCTCGTTATATGGGGAAGATTACCTAAAAAAAATATTTATTTATCACAAAAAACGTCTACGAGCACTACTTAATATTGCCATATAATATGCAGACAAGTATTCAAAAGCTTAAACATTTTTACTGTGCACGACATGCACATATTTGAAACGGCCAAATTTGTTAAAAACATCGAAATAGAAAACTTATTTCGATGGTTAAAAATAATAAAAAAAACTTTACAACTTTAATTGCTACTGTTTCTTAAAAATAATTAAGGAATAAAAATAGATTATAGTTTTAAATAAAATGCCTGACATAGTCTTGCTTCCAAAAAAAGTTATGCAATGTATATAAAAATACACCTATAATAAGTTACCTACCAATTACCATCAATAATGAGCTACAGATAAAATGAATAAATAAAAAGCAATTTGTAAAGAATTTAAAAGACTGGTTACAGATGAAAAACTTTTATAATGTCAAATAAAGTTTAATTTAACCTCATCAAATTCAATAATAGAGGCCGTAATGATAAAACCTTATTTTGCTAGACCCTGAAAAATGGTTTGGTTAAAAATTCATATAATATCAACCACTATGGTTTGGTTTAATCTAGTTGTAGTTGGCATGATATCAACGAGACCTGGAATTAGCAGCTAAGGTTTGGCTGGATATAGTACTTACCGGAAATATACCAGCTAGACCTAGTTTCACCCGAAAACAATCGGCAAATTCTAGACTTAGTCTAGACAGAGTGGCTACACCTAGGTCTAACCAGCTAAAACTAGACGTAGCCGCACTTCGGGGTTTAGCAGTAATATATACACAATACGAAATGTACCTAACCTCACTACTCAAAATGTTCATGCAAATAAAACTGTTTTTATTTACACTAATTTTATACTTTCATTCAGATCCCAACGAAATATTATTTCTTTAAAAAAATTAAATACGTATTCAATTTCATTTTTTATTATTTCAAATGAGCCAGGCTGTCAAGGAGCTTCGCCATCTCCGATAGATGTACTATTTAGTAAGAGGTAGCGCCATGTCGCAGTGCAGCCGAACCAGCCAGCACGTCCAACGAGGTACCCCCCACACACACACGCCGTCAGGTCACAGGTGACATCTGTGATGTCGAGCTTCGTGAGGTGTGCAAGTGTGTGGTCCACGGATGAGGAAGACCGAAGAAGACACAGATGTAATTTTGTGTCATAGCAACATGTATTTTACAATTATGTTCCAGGGATTCTTTGTTATTTTTAACACTCGTTATTCTTTTAACCTCTAGATTGGTGTAGGAATATTCACTCAATGTGCCTTATTACATACCAGCTGCAGCAGGGGCAATGGAGTTATCCAGGGGGTTTTATGACTCACTGGCGCAATTAAACATCATTAAATCTTCATATTCATCATTAAATTGGATTATAAAGATGCCATGAGACAATGGGCTGGAAATATGCCAGTGTGGCGTCGCTCAAAATGGCGGCACCAAAAAAATAAAAGAAAATAAAAGATCAGATATCCTTTTATCCTTTAATGAGGGTCGTGAGTTCTATACCTACACAGTCTATAAATTCACCTCGCAGCTCAAATCACTCCCCTGGGATGTTCCTCTTGGTGACGGCTGTGTGCGACGGGATGCAGGATGGTTGCGCGTGGAGGTCCACAAAATGGCGGCCAAGAAGACACGCGCTGGGATGTAGGATGGTTGCGCGTGGAGGTCAACCAAATGGCGGCCAAGAAGCCACGCTCTGGGATGCGGGACGGTTGCGCGTGGAGGCCCACAAAATGGCGGCCAAGAAGCCGCGCGCTCGCTTTTGGTGCGGTATGGCGATTCAAAAAAGTAAACGTGACACCCTGAAACAGTTTACATGCCGTCTCAAAATGCAGCCAGTGAACACATGGGCAACAGCGA
>LUGF01020455.1:0-11464 GCA_001625245.1 Calycopis cecrops
AAGGCTTGTACAAGCGCAGTCTTTGTCGTAATAGGTAAGAAGTTCCTTAGGCGTCTTATCGAGGCAGAAGCACAATAAACTTTCTTACATACCGTGTTAACTTGGTCCGTCCATGAAAGAGTGCTTTCTAAAACTACACCTAGGTTTTTTACTTTGTCTTTATATTCTGTATAAACTCCATCTAAGATGATAGGAGAGATGTTACCTATGTCTGCTCTTCTCAATAGACCTTGACTGCCGATAATTATAGCCTGAGTTTTGGAAGGATTAATTTTTGTACCATGATTGCAGGCCCAACTCGAGATGACAGCCAGGTCTTTGTTAATGAGACTAATAGTCGAGTTTAGGTCATCTATACGAGACTGCATATAAATTTGCAGATCATCTGCGTACATGTGATAGAGAGATGATAGGTTGTTCGTAATTGAATTTACAAATAAGGCAAAGAGTAAAGGTGATAGAACCCCACCTTGTGGTACACCAGTGGTTGTATTACACCAGTCAGAGACAGTATCATTTATTTTGATGCGCTGCTGACGGCCATTCAAATAACTACTGAACCAATTTAAAGACAATGGAGATATATTAACAGACTTTAAAATGCTTACCATTAGGTCCAAATCTACAGAACTAAAAGCATTGCTAAAGTCTAATAATACTAAAATGGTAAGCTTCTTATTATCTATCCCCAGTCTAATATCATCAGTAATTTTTGTTAATGCTGTAACGGTGCTGTGCCCTGTTTTAAAACCAGATTGTAAAGGGTCTAACAGATCATTTTTGACTAGGTATATGTTTAATTGCTGATGTACTAGTTTTTCTAAAGCTTTAGAGAGAAATGGTAGTATAGATATTGGCCGGTAATCAGTTGGTAAAGCAGGCTAGGAAGTTTTAGGGAGTGGAATAATTAATGCCTTTTTCCATGTTTCAGGGTAAATGCCTGTGCTGATAGTATGGTTAAAGATATGAGTGATAACTGGAAGAATAATATCAATAATTGGAATCACCATATTCTTACTAATAGAGTCATCACCAACAGCATTTGATGAAATAGATATAATGGCCTTTTTAACATCACTGTCATCAAACTCTTTAAAAAGGAATGGCTGAAAAGAGGGAGTCGGTAAAGAGGAATATTTATTGAGAGTATGCTGTTTAGTTGTAGTGTCAAAACTACTTGTAGTAGTGGAAAAATGTTGATTAAGTAGTCTAATTTCATCTAACTTCAGAGAGCTAGATGGTTTAGTCTTGCCTATACCTAAACTATTAAGAAATTTCCATACTTTATCTTGATCACCATTTTCAACCGATTTATGGATATGGCGCCTCTGTGCATCTCTACATAGTGTGTTACAGCGATTCCGAATAGTTTTATAGTTTTCTTTATTTATTTCTGAATTACATAGTTTTAATTTGACTCTAGCTGCATTTTTCTTTTTAATTAAATTCTTTATTTCATTAGTCAACCAAGGTGTAGGGAGATGCTTGATTTTAATTGGGCGGACTGGGGCATGCTTGTCATATAAGGTGATAAGTAGGTTATTAAATATATTTAATTTTTCATCGACAGAGCAAGCTTCAAATAAGTCTGTCCAATCCATATTCTGAGCATCATATAATAAGAGGTCTGAATTAATATTCCTGAAGCTGCGCTGCATTAAAACTCTTGGCTTCACTTTAGGTGGTCTCAACATAAAAGAAAGAAAGATAATATCATGATATGAAAAAGAGTGACCTGAATGTTGCCCATGATTGTAAATTAAATTTGGAGATGATACAATAATTAAATCAAGAAGAGAAGGTTTGCAGTCAGGAATTGTATGTGTAGTTTTCAGTGGCAACACATGTAAGTTACAAGAGTTAATGATTGAGAGCAATTTCTTTGATTTTGAATCATTTTTTAACAAGCATGTGTTGAAATCGCCCATTATAATTGTATGTGCACACGTGTTTATAAATTGATCCAAAGTTGCTTCAAAGGAAGAAAAATAATTTACATGTAGGGACGGACTATAGAACACACCAAGGAGCACCTTTGAATGACAGAGATCGATCTCAAGTAGCAAGTGCTCGGCAGCATCTTTAGGTGGGGGTTGACTTGAGGTACCTAGAATCTGGTAGGGAATGTTCGCTTTAAGGTAGATAGCCACACCTCCGCCCATTCTATCAGTACGATCATTTCTAATTAGAACAAAGCCTGGTAAAGAAGGCATAAGATAAAGAAGGCAAGCAAGGTTTAAGCCATGTCTCTGATACGAGTATAGCATCTACATTTGTGGACTCAAATAACACTAAAAAGTCGGTATAATGAGCAGGAATACTTTGAGCGTTTATATGAACTACATTAAAGTTCTTAAGGTTTGTACTAAAAGTGGATGATAACGTTGTGCCTAGGGATGTTACTGATGTGTCATTGTTCTCTGCATCGCTATAATCTTCGGATGAAGAGCATGTAACAAAGTCATCGCTAATATTCAATTTATCCATCAATATTATAAGCTAAACAAAATTAAAATAGTCTACAATTTTCTTACAACTACTTAAAACAATAAAAATAAAACCAAACATAATCAATTTGCCCGCCAACATATTTAAGCGTTAAAATTGTAACAAACGATTCAATTTACACTAATTAATTAAAGAAAAAAATAATAACAAAAATTATTATGTTCCAGAACAAAATACTAATAAAATCAGTTTACCAAAGGAAACAAAATATTATATGTATAGTACTTATAATCATGGCAACAAAGAGTGGCTGAATCTTTTACCAAAACAAAACACATCAGAGTATTTAATATTTTAAAATAATTGTCTTTTTTTTAAAGAGGAATTCATTCTTAGTAGAATTCAAAAAAAGAAGGAGTAAAAGACGTGCATTGTGACAAGTGACAACTGACGTTTGTGAGATACAGCACTCTTGTTTCAATTATTGTAAAAGTAATAACTATTTATTTTTAAAAGGCGTGATTATTAAATAGCATTTATTATCAAGAAGTAAATCAGTAGTTAATTTGCATAACCATATAGTGTGTGACATAAACTACAACTCGAATCAACACCAAGTTAAAAATTAGCAAATATCTAACAAGAGATATTGAGTACAGAACATAAAAATCGACTTAGTACAGTGGTTGATAGAAATTTATGAGTAGATTAGAAGAATACCAACACCAGCATAACGTAATTAAAACTACAAATAATAAGAACTAAAAATTAAAAATATAAAATAAAATGGATAACATACGGAACGTCAAGTTACTTTTGCTTCACTGGTCTTCTAGTTCGGACTCTAAGACATGTTGCTTGGAGCTTTATCGGAATTATTACCTGCAGTGTGCAAGGCTGTAGTGGATGAAGATGGGTTGGCTGCGGGACCAGGGATGCCATCCAGTTCGACTGTGCTGGTAACGCAGTGTCGGGTGCCGTCTGATCCAATTATATATATTCTACCACTCTTTGTCCAACACTTGGAAAGACCATACTTTTGTCGTGCAGTGACATAAGCTTCATGCCTAGACTTGGTTAAGAACTCTGAAACTATTGTCCCAATTAAATAAGGGTTTTATATTTTTTTGCTTTTTAAAACTTCCATGAGTTTTTAAATTGTGAACAATGTTAATGAATATCTTACGAGTAGGTAAAATACGGGTCGGATGTTTAATATGGTACCAATTTAGTGCACGGGAGCAATTTCTGTCATTTTTAAAGTAAGCTTCCAATAATTCGAACTTCTCAATGTTTGTAATATGCATTTTCCCAACCACATAGCAATACACGTGAAATTAACAGAAAAATTTCAAGTTCCTGCTTAAACATTGCCACTAAAATGTTTTTTTTAATTTTTTTATTACTATTCAGCCAGTCACACCAATACGTTCAATTTCCAAAGGAGGTTTATCACATCTCTGTATCTACATACTTAATTTCAGTGGGCTTTTCAGTTAATTGTTAGTGTTTGATTATAAGAAGTAAGCAGTTGTTACCCTAGCCTAACCCTAGTATATATAAGTGTGCCCTCACCTTAACCTCATATTAAATCATTTTATCAATTATATTAAAAACCCAGTGTGCATACAGCCTTATTTCATTATGCCGCACACGGTGGAAGATTTCAACATCATTTCGGCGGAAACACCGAAGACAGCAGAAAACGACCACCTCATCGGTGACCGACCGGTGGAAACCATTCATTAACTTCACATCAGTTAGGGATCACTCTTTTAGTTATAATTTAATTGTAATAATTATTTAATAAAGTATTATAAGTAAGTTGCCTTTTTTTGGCATCTGCGGCTGCAACAATCTTAACTGGCGCTGTCGGTAGGATAGTACTCGCGGGCCGGTTCGCGAGATTCGGGATTAACAATCATCACCCGTGTGGTCTACAACTACTGCAGATCGAGTACTATCGAAGAATCTACGAGAGTTGCAGCCAAAGAGGGAATCAAGAAATAGATTCGGCTAGAAAAATGCGCAAGTAAGTACCTTGAATTTCTCAAGTTCCTTACCCAAACCTATCCTATAAGTTTTATTATATTTAAGTATTACATAAAAATTATATCGTATAATTTTTATGTGTAATTTGTAGTTTATAGGTATTCAAAATTTTTCATCCGAGAGAAATTAGGAATAGTAGGCTAAGTAGTAATATTAGATTAAACTTAAGTAGGACTAATTTATTTGACGAGACTAGGAATTTAACAGAAAATATGACTTGTAGGGACACACATTCTATGTTCTTAGGAGTCAGCAAATATATTGTACATATATATTGTGCGCGTGAGTCATACAGTCTCGTTGTTCCCACAGTGTAATAGTAGTCTCCTTGTTCCCTTAGCGTAATAATCTTAAGTATCACGGAAACCATTAATTACACCTCTAGACTTTATAGTGCATGCACATAGCTTGTCGACAAAATCTACTTGGCCGCCTTCAGGCACTGGCCCATTTCCATTACAACAGCTATCAAAGCTATACAAGTTTCTACAAGAGAACTGCTTCTCTTCAACGTTGAAGATTGTTACATAATCATATATTTTAATGTCATCAATAGGTACTGGCTTGTTTGGCATGTTAATGTTGCAATCTGAATGCCACAATAACCCAAAGTAAGGCTTTACACACGGTGCACAGAAAGGTTGGTCACTAAGACTAATGAATAGCTCCTCCTTGGTGAAACAGTCCAATGCACAACATATCTGCTCCTTTCGAATGGCTGAGCGACTATATATAACACCGGGTTTTTCAACAACTGGATTATTGCCCAGCGCGCATTCATCATGAGAACCACTATAGCAGTCGTTGTCAGATGATTTTTACATTCGTTTTTCCCTTCTATAGCAGATTTCAGGCCTTATCATACAACTTATTAACCAACTGTAAAGTTGATTTTTTGTTGTCTCTTGACCTATTGTTGTACCCAATTATGACTGATTCCAATAGCGGTACACTTATTTCTTCAAGCTTATCCTCAAAGTGAGGCAGATTATTCAAGTCATTAAAAAATTCTGGTTCACCCTTCATAAGGGCAACTATATCTTCCTCAACACCTTCATCTTCTCCATCTGATATATTCGTCATAGCGTATGTTATAGGACAACCAAACCTGGTATTAATCCGCAAAAACTAATCCATCTCTTTGACCAACAATATGATAATACAAGTCTCGAGCTTGTTCCACTGTCATATTCGGTAAATTGAGTCTTACCAACAATGACAGCTACGGGTTGATACTTATCGCTCCCCAAACCCCAGAACCTTTTAACATAAAGCAATGTTTCACTTATTAAGACCCACCTTACCATCGTACATTACAGTTTCATACGGTCTACCAAATGGGTCAATGTACTCACTAGTCTTAAACCTTAACTTGCATTTTTCGAGTGAATGTTTGACGAATCTACTACAAGTTCCTGAAAAACACTCTCCATCATCACAATTACAATGCTTCTGGCCTTTTGTGTAAGTGCTACTATCAATGTGGCGAGTTATCCTTTGGGTAATTAGAGATCTAAATATTTGGTCATTTTCATGCCTGCGCAAAAATATGTATGGCTTATTATCCTTGAACATTACAGTACCGGAATCTCCAACATCTAGCCCATACTCATTAAATTTAACGTCGACTGCCCCTACAATCAGTGTGGAGTCGTTGGTAGCTACATCGTGTTGTGTTCTAGCATTAATCTTATCTTCTTCCGACAAAGCATGTGCGGCGGTATACCAATACGACCCAGATTTGAACACTGTTGCAGTTTCCAACTTATTATTCCCTTCTTTGAGTTGCCTAACGTCAAATGTTATATGCCCGTTAGAGCAATTGATGGGTGCCACAATCTCTTCAAGCGCTTCGCTTAGCTTCAGCGTCCTTGACATAAAGTATAGCCTTGCCTGGGTATAAGTCAACCCTCGGTAAATAATTTGTCCCACCCACGGCAATCCGGGTATAACTATAACAACATCTTGTTTGGTTCTGTCTAAATTTGCCAATGACAAAATACGTGTGCTAGACTTGTACAACGCATATACAGCAAGCACCGCCAAGATACTCACGTAAAATCCAGTTACCCCAGTTTTGGGATTTATGCAGAGATAGACTTTTTAAGAAAGCTTTTATTTAAAACAACCTAGCACAACAGTGAGCGAAATGTAACTGCTTAAAATTAAATCTTATTCTATTATATATGAGGCGGCGGTCGACGGCTACGGCGGTGGTCGACGGCTATGGGGAGTACATCGTAAATATAATTTAAACTAAACATCGTAGAGTATAATTAATGGTTTCCGTGATACTTAAGGTTACTGTTACACTGAATGAACTAGGAGACTGTGAGACTCACTTATGGTAAGTAAAAATACAGATCGTAAACAATATTCTAGAGGTGTAATTAATGGTTTCCGTGATACTTAAGATTATTACGCTAAGGGAACAAGGAGACTACTATTACACTGTGGGAACAACGAGACTGTATGACTCACGCGCACAATATATATGTACAATATATTTGCTGACTCCTAAGAACATAGAATGTGTGTCCCTACATGACTCAATTTGAATTAGATTTTACTTACTTTATCAGGCGTACCCCAAGGCACCCACCTGGGCCCTATACTGTTTTCGTTATTTATTAACGACATCGCTCTAGTCATAAAACACAGCAATATTTCGCTTTATGCTGATGACTTAAAAATTTACCGTCAAATTTCATCACAATCAGACGCTACACTTCATCAAAACCATCTGGACAGCCTGAGTGACTGGTGTAACACAAACAGAATGATTATTAATACTGATAAATGTTATCACATCAAGTTTATCAGAAAAAAACTTCCACAACATTCTAAATACAGCATAGGCAACACAACACTTAAAGAAGTCCATGATATTCGAGACCTTGGTGTCATTCTGGACTCTAAGCTTCGCTATAACACTCATATAGACAACACCATCAGAAAATCCGCACAGGTCGTGGGCTTTATTAAACGAAACACTAAAGGATTCCAGTATACCACCAAAATATTACTGTTTAACTCCCTTGTGCGCAGTCATCTCGAGTACGCGTGTTCGATCTGGAATCCATCACATCTCGTGCACTCTCAACGAATAGAGAATGTACAAAGATCGTTTACGCGATACGTATCTTACGCGTGTAACGGAATATCGCATAGAAACCCGTACGCCCAACGACTAAATTTCTTCAAAATGCCCACACTCAAGACAAGACGGACTGTTCATGATTTACTCGTTCTCCATAAAGTGGTTAACGGTCAAACCGGGTGTTGTGAGCTACTAAAATATTTTTCACTTGGTGTCCCGTATAACATGCCTCGGCGTCCTATTACAAAAATATTGCGCGGTCCCACCACCAGAACAAATTTGGACTCCCAGGCGCCAATTGTACGAATGTGCAACGAATACAATGCTATTTGTAACGCTAACTGTAATATCGACATATTTCACGACTCTTTTAGTAATTATAGACGACAAATATTCAAACACTTTAAATTATTAAATAGTAAATTGACATTTTCTCGGTCCAATTAGTTAACTCAATTGACAATACAATTTTTTATATTATTCCACTGTGACATTATATTTAGGTGCCTTTAATTCAAATTTAATAATCACATTTCTGACATTGTTTCTTAATATTTTTTGTATTACTGTAATTTAATAATTTATTGTTAATTTTTAATCCTATTTTTATTATTTATTTTGTTATTAATAACTTACTGACCATATTTTAAATCTGACATAAGTAAGTAGGTAAATGCTGTGTCACCTATATAAGTGCACACATCAGAATTTTGTACTTAAAAATGAATTGTTAATTGATAATGTATTAATGTGTGCGCCGCTGGTGGCCAATTAAAATAAATAAATAAATAAATAGATTCTATTTATAAATCCTTGAGGATGTTACCCGAGTTTGATGGGAACCCTCACATCCTGACTCACTTCATTATTCTCTGTGACCAAATAGTTTTAACGCATATGTGTACAGAACTAGGACACGAATTAGGGAATTTGGCGCTAATTAATGGCATTTTAAATAAAATTACGGGTTCCGCAGCTAGATTAATAAATGCCAGTGGCATACGGGAATCCTGGCAGGGTATAAAAAATGCCCTCATAAATAATTTCGTCGATCACCGTGACGAGACAGCTCTTTGTTGTGACCTTTCCAGGCAGACCCAGGACTGTAGCACACCACAGGGATTCTATGAAAGATGTCAGAATCATTTTAGCACAATTATGACATATATATCACTGCATGACATTGTACCTACAACTTTAATCGCTAAACGAACTTTATACCAAAAATTAACTCTGCAAGCTTATTTGCGAGGCCTTAAAGATCCCTTAGGTTATAGAATTAGATGCATGCGACTAGAAACAATGGAAAAGGCTTTAGAAAATGTACAGGAGGAATTAAATACTCTATATATGCAAAATAGGAACCAAGCTTCACGGACAAAAAGGAAATTATTAATGTGAACCAGAATAATCATCATCATCATCTACCGCTTAACAATTTTGCATCCAAACCATTCACATTTCCAACTAAACCATCTAATTTAAATATACCGGGTCCATCACGACCATATAATAACTATAACCTTCAAGGTTGGAAACCAAATCCACACCAAATGCAGCAGCAACGTGGTCCCACGCGCACTCAATACATTATGCGCGCCATGCCTCCGAATTATAACCCCCAAAGTAATATGTTTAGGTTAAATAGACCATATCAGCAGCAGCCTTCTAATTATTTGAATGCCGCGACTGGGTCTCCTCTAACCTCTAGACTCACTTACAAGATCTGTGGTCTTATCCAAAAAGGTGCCCAAAGTATTCTTGTTCAAGAAGAAAATTTTACGTCTATTATAGCCGGACGGGTTTTATGTTTTCCTTCAATCACACTTAAATCTTCAGATGTCCATCATTGATTAAACTATAGAGCCAAATGGTTAAATGGCGGGCTCTTTCATGCAGACAAACAAAATTATAATTAGCATATTTGCATGAATATGCAGAAGTGTGTTCTCGACTAAGAAATATAGCCGTTGAAATGCACGTGGTCACAAATGTTGTTACATCGTTGTATGAAATCTCAACGAACGAGACATCATCCGTCTTTCGTCGTTTACAACTAACTAGAGAGCTATCAAAATTTGTGTCTGGATTTTGATCTGTAGACTCGGTCCATCTGGATTTATTTCTCCTGGACTTATCAGGTGGAACAGGTGGTACAACATATCTGGGTTGTCGATGTTCCAACATCATGATGGATTGCAAGCTAGAAGGCGATCTATGTTGATTAATCGCTTGTGTACTCGAAGTTGATGGAATATTTTCTTCATCTTTTTGTTCTCTTAATTTCTGACTCATGTTATCACGCGATGCTAGAAATTCGTGATACTTTTCAATTGGTGGTGAAATTGGCACACACACTGTAGTTTCTTCATGTACAGTCAAAGGATGTTGAACTGTAACATCTATTTCTCGAATGTTATCAATTGAGTCTAATACAACTTCGGAAGTAGCTTTATTATTAGATTTTGCTACTATTTCAATAACTTCATGAGCTTCTATTTCGCCAACTTGCATATGTTCATTTATCGTTACCTCATCACGTACAGCGTCCGGATATTCATCTTGGTCATCTTCTCCTGTTATCATGAGTTCGTGAAAACTCAAATTATCATCTTGATCGTTAAACCAACGACCAGTAATTTCAGCATCTATTATCTGACCATCTTTTAGGACGATCTCATAATCATCAAATCTTTTTGGAATGAAATTTTCAAAATCATAAGATAATGTGACCATGCATTTTGTTTCTCGATAATATAATACAGGGAGATCTATTTTATATCAATAATCAGCTACGTCCAATGAGCGGCGTTAGCCATTTTGTTCCAAGAGTGTTACCACCAACCCTTACTGGACACGATTGGCGTAAATCAGGTAACCCACCACCGACAAACTATTTGAAAGCGCGCGAATTAAATTTTAATGAATTTGACCATGACGATAACGAGATTTACGACTACAATTATTATAGTGACTGTACAAATTATCGTCCTGACGTTTTTATATATGAACAAACTGACTACTTACCTTCCGATAATTATTAACATTACCCCGAGCCAGTGTCAGTAGAAGAAATCGAAAACCCACAAAGCGCTGATGACATAAATTTTCAGAAAGATCCGAAATCAGACAAGCCAAGATAGAGGTTAATTTTCATATACAAAGACAATTAGATTATACAGGGTGCCAGGAAATTCGAGACATTCCTTGAACGGGGTTATAACAGAGCTCATTTCCAATCATTTTTATTACACAACTTGTGGTCGGAAATACTTAGTTTTTAAGTTGCCTCGAATTTAAACATTTTTAAGAAATATTCCCGATTTTACACTTAAAATTCAAGTTTTTACAGTGTGTCGCAAAATAAGTAGGATTTTTTGTAATGTTCTTAAGGTACATTAATAAGATAATAATTTGAGACACAAAATCATTCAGAAATGTGAAAGAAAATAATGTTATGGTACAAAAACAGTAATTTATTTTCATCAATTTCTTTTTTATATCACAATCATTATGATATCTTGAAAAAAAATGTATCGAACTTTACGTATAAATTGCTTAAATTACTTTCGTGACTCATTAGCTATCCAAAAAGGTACAATATGTTTACATGAAGCTGGGAATAAATTATTGAATCAACAAGAACAGTCAATTATTGTTAATTTGTCATTTATTGAAATTTCGAATTTATTAAATGAAATTGAAAAAAAAAATATCAAGGTTACAATGAATTTCTTTTATTTCTTTTTATTTTACCACTCAATCTGAATCTCACACAATTTAATAATAATAAAAAATAATTAATTTATGTCCTGTTCAAAGTGGGACCCTCGATTTCGTATGCAGGCACGAAGTCTTGTACGC
>LUGF01020465.1:1489-11752 GCA_001625245.1 Calycopis cecrops
TCCGGTTTAACGACGTGTATATCTGCTGCTGACAGCTCACTCAAAAGTGCTGGACGCTCGACTTCATCTGTAATAATATGATAATATGATAATATATTTATGATATTAATAAAAACACCTTTATGATAGAAGACTTCATCTTTATTAAGCGACATCTGTATTGGTCGGGTTATCTAATTCGAAGCTCTGAGTTCTGTTCGGAAACTCGTAAGAAAAAAGATAAAAAGTGTTAATGAAAATAATTCTTGTGTTTAATATTCTACTGTTGCGAAATTCATATTGAATCTATTAACGGCCGATAATTTTAATAAACTATAAGTAGTTAATGTGTAATATAACTATCACTAAATGAAATAAAAAAAAATATTATTTTATAGGTAGTTTTAAATTTGGAACAATGACCTCGACTGTCATGTCGTATTTATGGACTAAAAATATATCCAAGAATGTAGAATTGTGACCAACTCCTTATTTTGGAGATGTTGGGGACGGATGCATAAAACGACGATTTTCAATTGCAGTCGTATGCGTTAACACGGAGGCCAAGCGCTCTTCAACTCATCATCTCGGGCTTGTCCCAAGATGAAATTCAAAGTAAGTTAAAGTAGATAATTGAATGTCTGGTAAGTTGGGGATGTTTATAAAGTGGTTATTAATCATGTTCGGGTTGCTATAATGGGGGGGCAGATCTATATTTTTTTTAGGCAGAATAGTTGTTTTTATATTTTTCCATAATACTTTAGGATTGTGTTTTTTATTATTAATATTATATTTGAAATAAGCAGTTTTTTCATGGTACAGTGCCTTATTCACTAATGATTTCAAACTTATGTAATACTCCTTTCTGCTATCAGTTTTATTTTTGTGGTACTTTGCAGCAGCTTTATCACGCAACCTCATCATATGTTTTATTGTATCTGTAATCCAGGGGTAATATAAAGCTGAAGAGTTTGTTTGTTTGAATGCAATCTCTGGGACTACTGTCGGATTTAAAAAGTCCTTTCAGTATTAGTAAGTACATGTAGCGAGGAAGGCTAAAGACTACTTTTTTTGCCGACTGCGATAAAAAAACGGATTCACGTAAACTAAGTTACGGGCATCCGCTAGTAGTAAAATGTTTTTTATAAGAACATGGGTTGCCCATAACTTTACCATTTCTCTCTTTCGTTATGAGTTTTGAAACATAAGGTGTACCTGAATTTTTTAACAACTTATTTTTATTGATTTGCCACGAGCTTTCATCTCTTTTCGATCTATGCCTACGCTGTGATGCTGTTGTCGGTTCAATTTTATAAATTTGATTTATTAATAAATACAGCACATTCTGAAGCGATGTGGTGGGGGCGGGGTCCCCCCTGCAGTTGAGAGGTATCCCTAGAAAAATTGTTGAATCCACTAGATCTAGAGTTTCACTATTTAATAGTACATTTGTTAGAACCTGTCTAACATTAGGTAAAGTAGATTTAATACATTTTGTCTTCTTACTATTCAGTAGCAAATTATTGACACTAAACCTATGTACAATCATAGAGATAGAACTATTTTCTTCATCACAATTCATTTGTTGTCATTTATGTTTAACAATAAAAGACGCATCGTCAGCAAATAGGACGAATACAATAATAAACTACTGCCTTAAACTTATGATGATAATATGTCAGTCAGTGAGTGACAAAATCGAAAAATTTTCACACGTTACAATTATTAAACTACTGGTTCAAGTTGAATGGAATTTGGAATATACCGTCAGCCGTGTCTATACGTTGCCTGCTAAGTAACTGAAAATGCAGGTCAGGTTGCTGCTTTATCCGAAACTTCAAAACCTGAAACCGTTATCTTTGACCATATTTTCTCAGGCAACCTTATACTATTTAACTCGTAATAAATTTACCTACATTTTAATATATATAAATCGTGGTTAACAGATGAGGGCAATTGCTAACAAAAATTAATAACTTCAAAGTCTGACAATCGTTATCCTGGACCATATTATTTTCTCAGACAACCTTATGATACGTGATGCGAATGGAAATAAGCTGGATTCTAAACGTATGGGAAAGCAGAAAGCATCGGGACTGGAATAAGAATAACGGAAAGAATACTATTATAAAACTGTGTTTCAACTCTATTGGGCTGGAGTTTGCTCCGTAAGATTATACTGAAGTGACAGGAGCGCTACGCAGGTTAACCACGGTAAAGCGTTAGGCTCAGTGTTATTGTCTTATGATTTTACTCTTCATATTCCTGTTATACAGCGGACCTTACATTATTTCTTCAGGAGTAATGGCATTTAATAATCTGAGTGGGTAATGCTTAGACCATTCGTACGATATGTGACAGAAATAATGCTTAAAAGTTATAACAACAAAATACATAATATCGTCTAGTGTGATTTGTAATTAAGTGCGTATTTGGAACCAATCAAACTATATTAATATAAAATAAAATATACAAAAATGTTCTCGATGACTTGTGTGATGGAAATGAGTGCGACCTGTGACCGTTTTTGCGGCTAATTATTTTCCCAAATCACAAACTCGATCAACAAACAAACCGTGTAATTGTCCAAGACAGTGGCTCCCAAAGTTGTCAGGGGTGTAACCCATCTTAAAGTGTCCAAAATAGTTTAGTTGACAGTTGTTTGTAGATTACATTTTTTATTTCTCTAAATTTTATTATTTTATACCCCTTAAATATTTTGTACATATACGGCAACAGTCAACACTAATTAAATACTAATTTTTGCGCAGCAGCAGTGCAAACGATAGATTTTTTAGTTACCAGATGTATCACAGATATTACTTGCGGAGTTTTTTTGTGCCGATTCTCATATAGGTACCTACCTACTTACCTATATTATATTGTACTGTGTGGGTATATATTTATTACTTAGGGACATCCTTAAAACACTGGACCAAACTCGTATATAAGTATTATTGTACGGTACGACGCTGTGATGTAGATAGGTCACACATGATGTTAATTGTCACCTAATGAAAATCGACATTACTTCCTGAGTCACAAAGACATATTTTATTACGATTGAACAAATTTTATTTTTACGCCCAACGGCTCACTAAGTTCGACATTATTATTTAACTGATTTTAAATTAACTAATTGAATATCGACCAAAAGATTTTGAAAGTAAAAAAAAGGAACTAATACTATTTTGGTTGACATGCGTTATATTATGCAGATTGTACTACGTTATGCGTGTCAAAAAGAATTAAAGAAGCTGATAGAATATATTACCTTTTTTATTACGGACCAGGCAAAAAATCAGATATGTGAAAAGTTAAAAATCTCCAAAAAATTCGTATAGTAGTGTCTAATATAAATCGGAATCGAATCGCCATCTGTCGAAAATTGCTCATACTAACTTAGAAACTTTCGTAAGCGCATTCAAAAGATCTTTACTAAAGATTATCACAGCCTAAATAAATGCACAGTTTACGATTTTAGAAAAGACAAACAGACAAACATTCATTTTATATACTTATACATATTGCTGGCTAAAATAAACAATTATTTTGAAAGCTTAAACTTTTTTAGAGTTATTTGCACATTGGCACAATCCAGCTGTCTGCAATTGCAAACACGAGAACTATGTAACCTCCCCAAAATTGTGGTAGATTAGAACACGTACGCTAATGAAGCAACTAGATTTGTTAGTATAGACGATAGCAAATAGATATTCTATATGTAATACAATAATAACGTAGAGAGTTAATCTGTCGTTTCTGGTTTCGGCATTTTTACTAAACGCGAAAATCGTACAGTGCTCAATATGTGAACGCGCGAGCGTGCGACGGCCCTGTGTCGCAGATATCTTCGAAGATAGCCCGAGCCGTAGGTATAAAACGCGTGACCTCGTGCGAGTGATGTACGCCTGGTTCTGGATTGTACAAACTCTTTTTTGATTATAAGTACGATATTTTTTTTGGCCATCTCAAACTTAGTTTAGTTTAAACTTAAACTTTTTTTTAAAAGTGGGTACGATCCGGTACAAACGATATAAAATACGTTCCAATAAAAAAAATAAACATTATGAACACATTGCATGCTAAGTTCACAGAGGTGCCAACACTGAGACAGGGCGCTAGAATATCGGTCTTTAGAAATGTAGTCGGTGTAATACAATCTTTATGTCGCCCTGCTAACTAGGTTTTGTACATAGCGTTCTTAAATTACCAAATGTTGTAAAATAACGGTGATTGAAGTAATTTTATTTAGATAACTAATAGATAGTGATTTTATAAATTATAAACTGTGTTTGCAATATGTTAAAGGTATTCTGTATTTGCATTACCAAGCAAAAAAAAAGAAAGTCCAATAGAATACGTGTTTCAATAGAGATATTTCATGAAAATTCAACTATCTTTTATGTGATAGATATTAGAAGCACGGTGTTCTTCCGTTACCATGGTTATAACTCATAACACAAATTCCTGGCACTGTATTATTTTTACATACTACGTTAGGAATCTGGCGGATTTACTGTTTTTGTATGTAACACAAATTCGATACTACACGCCAGTAGTTTTCACGTGGCATTTACTTTGTTTTTATATACAAATAGGCCGATATAAAATGATAAATGTAATTCACACATAGAGTTCATTGTCCCATATTCATGTGTATCACGTGCGCGCGCGCAAGTTCAAGCAGTTTCGGTCGCCACCGGAACATATTATACGTCCTAATACATATTGACTACTTTCTAATATAGACATATTTATTAATATAAAGACGTATTTTATTGCACCTTTGATGACTATAAAATAGTTATCGAGTTGTCATTCATTTGTCAAAAAATTTAGCAGTAGGTAGGTAGTATAATACCTACTCCAAAAAACAAAAGTGAACTGGACATATATATATTTATTATGACTGTTTGATACATTATACTAGCTTAAAAAAGGACCTTTGCGATTATTTTTTATGAACAACAATAATATGTTACAACAACATAATATGCCCTACAAAAAAAACTATACTGCTTCAACGAAAATTATAAGTTTCGTCGGCCTTGTCCGTGTATTTAAAATAAAGCTTTATGGTCTATATGGTGACTCCCCGTCCACTCACAGACGTTTCTTCCCTCTTTAACGAAGGTGTGGTGGATTTTGATGATATTTATTTTAAATATAACCTCATTCAAAATTAAAATGAAATGTGCAATTAGCAATAGCATTAAATAATTCCGATATTTGAAAGGCTGACGTCATCATACCTAAATGCCAATAGAACAGCGGAACAAGGTTATCATTAATAAAGACGAGTAAAATAATGGGTCTCAACGTCGCCGGTATTATGTGGGAGCGGTACTTCCCCGGCGGGTCTGTTCGGGCACGATGCAATGCAATAGATATTTGTGTTTTAGACGCATGCGGTTAAGATAAAAATAAAACGAAAATATAAATATGTTATATAATACTTATTTGAATCTCTGAAGCGAATGGATGAGGAAAAATTTGGCTAATTTTTTATTGTTTTTTTTTATAGTTTTGGAACTATTTCAACATCATCATCAGCATGTATCGCGTATTGCTGACCACAGAACCGTGACCGCTGGCGCCGCCCAAATTTACGAGCAGGGCTGCCAGGTGACACGTGGATGTGCATTCCGAGCGTGGAATGTCGCGGGAAAATGTATAGCGATGCAGGAATTTTGTGGCACGGTTTCCATTGAACTATATTAATGTAACTTTTTCGTAAGAGGTTGGACGAATTGGACTGGCAAGAATGGGAGGTACCTCTCGCTTACACGGTAAAGTGACTGGGCTGTGGCTCTGTTGGACTTTTCTTTTTTTTGTGGTGTGTAGATATCCGGTGGTTCATGGAAGACTAGGCCTGCGTGTGTCTATGGGCGTCGGTAGTCATGAAAAATGTTGCTTGTTTACTATGAAAAAATTTAAACTTGAAGAAAAATTTTCGCGCTTCTTTTCCTATGACAATTATGCCAAATATGCTAGTGTTTATCATATAATTGTGCACAATTGAAGGGGATATCAAAGAAAATGATTATTAATTTACTTTATAATCATTATGTAAAATAATTAAAAAAGTATTAATCACTTCCAATCACCGTCAAATATAAACACTTTAAGCGACCATCATGGTATGATCATAAAACATAAATAATTACCTTTTCAATTTGTAGACGCGAGATCTCCATGAGGTACGTCGAGCTCTAACAGATTTTCGCGATTTTTTCCCTCTCACTCTATACATATCTATACAATTATGGCAAATATGTTAATATATTTGTCTAATTGCGAGTTAATCACATATACTTCTCGTGTACATGACACTATATTATACGAAATATATCAAACTAGGTATGTTACACAAATCGTTGTGGACTAAGATATTCCACATGCGTCTCGCAACACCACGAGTTTGTTATTAAAAATTGTCAAGAATAACTTGACGCAAACCGGTTTGTTTGATCAGTTGGCAACCCTAATCCGGTCTTGTATTTGTACTACTTGTAGGTATAAAACAAAGTCTATGTCTCTGTATGCTTAGATCTTTAAAATTACGCAACAGATTTTGATGGGTATATCTTATAGCAAGCACAAATCGAATTCAAAATCAAGATGTTTTTATTCAAAATAGAATTTAAAACATTGGATTAACTGTAGGCACTTATAGAATATGTGGTTTAATTTAATGCCTCTCGCTTGTATCAACATTGTATATATACAACCATGATATATACAACCATGATGTACTTATTATCGAATTCTCCCGACTTCTGGAGCATTCCAGCGACTTCTCGAGTAGTTGCGGGAATCCGCGTGCCTTCCCTACCGGGCGGGTCGCTTCGCTTCGCTGCGCTTCGCCGCTCTTTAGGTGTGGGTTGACAATTAATGTCAAATAACATTTAAATGCAGTCACAACTGTCGCACGAGTCTCGCCGCGTTTAAAAGTCGCGCGTGTGCTGTGGCTCTTAAAAAACGTTTAGTGAGTACAAAGAATCAGGATAAAACTCTGTCGGAGCCTGGGGCTTGAGGAAAACCTTGGAGTTGAAAAGGGGGGCCCCCTTTTATAGGTACAAAGATAATATTAAGGCCCTTTAGCCTTAGGGTTAACTCACACCAAAAGAGCGGTGGAGGGCGGCGAAGCGGAGCGCAGTTTATGTGTCATATGAATTTCAACTTTATTTTCATTAGTATAGTAATTATTATCTCGCGACTTCTGGAGCATTCCAGCGACTTCCCGAGCAGTCGCGGGAATCCGCGCGCCTTCCCTACCGGGCGGGTCGCTTGGCTTCGCTGCGCTTCGCTGCGCTTCGCCGCTCTTTCGGTGTGAGTTGACCCTTACGGGGCCTGGCGCTGCAGCCCTAAGCCACCTGCATCCGATGCTGCAAGGAATCTAGACTGTAGAAGCTACAATACCTGAGTATCAGCCACGTCTGGGTGGTAGTAGTCGATGATCTTGGCGTACCCCGCCTTGGTCCTCACTTGCGGGCCGACCGCGTGGATCTTGTAGCACTGGTGGCCGGCCCGCGGCAGCGTGTCGCTCCCGTCCCGCGTGCCGATGTACAGAGAGACCTTCCCGCTGTTGGGCGACACCTCAATGCGGCGCAATACAGAAATATCCAACCTTTTTGGTCTGTGGTTAAACGTGTCTCATCAAAAAGCAGTCATAGTTGATACGTCCGCGTAAATGGTAGCGTTTACTCACTGCCCATTTGTTGCTGCTACTCCGTAAAAGACCATTCACCCTTCTCCTAGTAAGAGAGAGAGAAAGATACAGGTAGAGAGAGAGAGAGAGAGAAATAATTCCCGAACTGCGAATGCCTATTTTTTAAGCCTAAAGAATAATTTATTATAATCAAGCGTTTTATAAACATGACATGTGTGAGAGACATAAATACCATCTCTGACCACGATTAGAATATTTAACATGGGGTCGTAAATAAATAGGAATTCACTAAATTATTTGTGAAATATCAAATTATTATTGGTCGACTAGATTTATAGTTCCAACATAGATACGTAAATAAAATAGAAGTTGCGATTTCAATAAAAATATTTACAGTTAGTTGTACAGGTGTTAGTTGCATAGTTTGGTGTTTATTATCAAAATGATAAGATGTTAATAGGTAAATACAGAGCAACATTTGTAAAAAGGAGCCTTAGCAACATTATATACTCTATCCTAAGGTATTTCTGTAGTATTTCTTTTGGCTCGTTACCTCTCTTAAACTACTATATTTATATGCAACTAGGATGACTGCGAGATCGTTCTACCTGGTCCATGGTCAAACAATACTTCGTCTCAACAAGACCGTCACCTTATTGTCCCTTCAAAACTCTTTTCTCCTGAGTTTGTAATTTAGTTGCTTAAATGAGCGTGACAAAAGAATAGACCATGAGGCCAGCTGATGCGAGCTACTGTTAACTTAAGAATGTCACTGTTATCTACTATTCTAATTTAGTTATCTTCAATAAGTCTTTCCGAAAGAAGGAAAGATAATTTTTTAATATGCTGTAGAGTGTAGATATATAAAAAATGTCATTGACATTAAAGCTAACATTTTAGGTCCATATATTTGTGTAAATGTAAATTTATATGTTATGTTGGAAATATCGAGTTGTCTATAACTTATACTAGTTTTTAATATTACCTAAATCTTTCATTACAAATCTTTTCATTAAACAAGTTTTTATCTCTTTAATTTTATTTTTATCTTTACAGCAAATTAAAATGTCATCAACAAATATTGATATATATATTGGATCTTTGCTTGCTCTATTGACATATAAACAATAGTCATAATTACTTCTAACAAAACTTAATGTTTTTATATATTTATCAAAACACTCATACCATACTCTAGGACTTTCTTTCAGACCATAGAGAGCCTTTTGTAACTTATAAACTTTGTTGTCTCCAGTTTCATAACCTTCTGGTTGGCTTACATAAACTTCCGACTTTACATTTCCATTTAAAAAAGCTGTCTCGACATCCATTTGTTCAATACATAAATTATTTTTCGTTTAACGGCTGGCACTATCTGGAAGATAGCACTCGGTCACCTTCACCTGATAATGCCGTGATATTTATTGTGACTTGGGAGTTTTTCGTAGCCCAGTAGAGGGGTGAAGAGCCGTGTATCAACACCACAACGATTATGCAGATGTCTATAATTCGCGTCTGTAGTCAAAAATAGGCTTTTATATTATGCTATATATCCTGTGAGAAGCGGTGACTTGGGCTCTTTAACCCACTGGCGTTTTACCAACGTGTGTAATTTGTGGGCGTAGGATCAAAAGGATTTAGGCGTTTAGTTGGTCTATGACACCTCATTAACACTGCATAAAGAAGTGTTAACGCCTCTAAACGCAACGTTAACGCTTCTAAACGCAACGTTAACGCATCTAAGTAGCGTTATCGGAATAATAATCATAATACGATTATAATCACTACATAATATTTAGTGATTTCCTGTCGTGTTTAGAGTTTTACTGGGTGCTTTTCTTGATTTCATCGTATCCTGAAAGTGTTGCAATAAATATACGCTTTGTATAAAACACTTGAAATTTACATTTCGATCCTCGTGCTCAATTGATTATTTTGACTTTTGACGTGCTTTTGACATTTTGAAAAAGTATTCTTAAACGTCATAGAGCGAAAGCGGTAGAGTTACCCACAATAATTCGATTTTTCATATTAGTTTTATAAAATACCACATTTATCTGATTTGTCTTTTCGTTGTAGTGTCCGAAACAATTAGCGAGAAAGGTAGGGCGCCTCTTCCTGGATGAGTCTAGAGACTAAAGATTCTATAGTTGAATTGTAACTCAGATAATGATCTAATAGCATTTAATAGGTCCACGTTAAACCTTTAAATTGGACTTCGTATTGAGAAAGATAATATTTCTCTAAACAAACTTAAGTAACTTGTATTGTATAACTTGTTCAGTATAAAAAAAACTTGTTTATTTAAACGAGATACTAAATAACACGTTATAATATACTGAAATATCAACGCCTAATCTAAATTACTAGACTGATCCACCTGAAATTTACGTAATTTATATACATATTATATTATATAGGTAAGTAATCATACCTTCAAACACAATAACTTATATCTGAATCGAGAGAATACTTTTTTAAATTGGTATTGTAAATGGTAAAATAGGGGTCAACATTTTATATGAAATACGATCATTTTTAAAGTGACACTGACTGACACTTTATATGCTTTTTCGCTATTCAATACAACCGAACAAATAAAACACGGA
>LUGF01020474.1:0-23991 GCA_001625245.1 Calycopis cecrops
TTAAAAGCTGTGCTAAAATAAATTTAATATGAATTTAATTAGTAAATAAGCAGTAACTAACAAAAAGCGATTAGGTGTGGGATTTATTGAAAAGCTCGTATTTCATACTTCAGAAGCCCCTGCGGCTTTTACCTCACCATGGGGTCGCGAACATTCTACCACGAGGCCCCCGGTTTTATCACGCACATGGTCAACGCACACTTATCAACTCGGAAAGGGATCGACCTTCGCTTTTCGAGGCGAAGCGTTTACGTTACGTTTCCCATTTGCGTGTGTTGCAGTTTGGAGTTTCATACAAAGAATACTGAACGGCTCGAGGTGATACGATGCCGTTCCCTTTCCAAGTTGATAAGTGTGCGGTGACCATAAGGTACCGTTACCGGTACCGTCCTATTCCTACCTACAGGAAAAGTTTGAAAGGTCATAGGTTTAAAATCTGTTTCTAGAACGATAGAGCGGCAAGGTAGCGAAGAAAAACGACATCCAATTTTACTCTCAATTTGTCATCTCCTCAACTATAATAAAGTTTTCGAGATCAGTACGTTCAAGTTGTATTCAGCTAAACTTTACTCTTTTAAGTGTATATTTTATTAAGACTTGGTAACAGGACTAGGTTAGTGGGGATAATCACCTGGATCCCTGGTAAATTTTATCTATCTTCTCTGCAATAATACAGTTTAATAATTTATATTTTTAAGGATGAACAGTAAAAGACATTTTGAAAGTGAGCAAGAAACTATACCTACACATTTAAACTCTTCCTAGCACGTGAATGTCTCTTTTGTTTTTGTTTTTGTGCCTTTTTCATAAATATCACACTGAAACTAAAACATTCCCACAAAAAGATAGGACAATAGTTTCTCATTAATAGTACCTAGGTACCTACCAGCGTGGTTTCACAAACCTTAGCCAGCAACATTTAGCTGTCATACAAAAATGATTCCACCTTGAGGCAGTAGGTATTTGTCTTAGGTTTGACCTCTTTTCCGTTTGTAGGTTCATAATATCCAACAAAATTATACTGATCAGAATTGAGTAGGTATTGATATTCCTATCTAAGCTTAACTACTTACTACTACTCACCTACTTATTGTTTGATACTTTGATAGTCAGTGAGTCCTTGAGAAAAAAGAATGGGCCAACTCTACTACCAACTAGGTACTAATTTCTGCTATCTCTTTAAGCTTTTCAAAAATGGAGACAAAGTAGGTATAGTAGAGCCAAATGCAATTTTTAAAACTCTCCATACACTTGGTATTAGTCAAAATATGTTTGTGTAGCGGGCTATTAATAGGTACAATGAGACTTCCTTTGTTTGTGACAGAGATAGATCTGGCCGTCGACGTACTGTTCATACGAAAAAGGTGGCCAAGGCAGTAATGGAAAGAATTCGAAGAAATCCTGTCCGAAAGCAAAAGAATTTATCTCGGGAAATAAGGATCGCACCTAGAACCATGTAGCGTATTTTAAGAGATGACTTAGGACTTTCAGCCTATAAGAGACGCACTGGTCATTTCTTAACTGATAAATTGAAAATGCATGGGGTGGTAAAATCGAAACAACTAGGTAGGTACTGAAGCGGTACGTAAGGGGAGCAGAAAAATTTTGTTTACGGATGAGAAAATTTTTACAATTGAGCAACATTTTAAAAACAAAATGACCGTATTTATACTTAAAGCTCTAAGAAAGCATCCCAATTAGTCGACATAATGCAACGTGGGCATTATCCGACTTCAGTGATGGTTTGGTGGGGTGTTAACTATAAAGGAGTGACTGAGCCATATTTTTGTGAAAACATCGGCACAATTGTATCAAGATACCATTCTTGAGGAGGAGTTAAGCCCCTTAATAATACCTACCATGTTCAACAACCAAGTATTGGTCCTTCCAGCAAGTCATAAAGCTCGGTCCACTCAGTTTTGATTGGAAGCGAACGTCTCGGACTTCATCAGATCTGAAGACTGGCCATCGTCTAGTCCCGATCTTAATCCGCTGAATTATGATTTATGGTCAGTTTTAGAGAGTACAGTTTGCTCTAAACGCCATGATAATTTGGAGTTCCTAAAACAATCCATACGATTGGCAGTGAAGAATTTCCTCGTGGAAAGAGTGCGAGCTTCTGTTGATATAAACAGGCCTCAACGTTTAAGGACTATATTGCAGCCAATCAAGACAACTTCGAATAAGCTTTTTATATTTTTAATTGTTATAAATTTGTGTATTAAAACTAACACACTGTAAAAGTAATAAATAAATAATAATAATAAATATCTGTGGACTTTACACACTACGTTAGCCTAGCCCCGTGCTAAGTACCGTAAGGACTTGTGTTACGGGTACTAGACAACGGAAATATATTTAATATGTTTTATAAATTTAAGAAATTTTTATATATTTAAGATTTTTATTATAGAAATACATATAATACATAGATAAACATCCATGACCAAGGCGGGATTCGAACCCGCGACCCCTGGCGCAACATGCTCCACTTATCCGAGCCCTGTACCACTGCGCCAGCATGGTCGTCGATAAATGTTATTTGCAATTATTTTTTTATTTTTTAGGTTTTGTTGTACTTACATATCGCGCCCGTTATTGAATTGCAGCTTCCCAGCTTATTAGGTACGTATAACTTATGAGAGTGCCATTGAGGGGAAAGTGTAAAGGCTTGTATCTCCATGACCATTTCAACGTTTTTTACCTAACCTCTACATTACTGTTTGAGATGTAAATGGTTGAAAGGATCCCAGTGTTACACTTATTTAACGTGTGTTTTTACAAACGGTTGGTATCTATCCATGTGCGTCTAATATAGTGATGATACAGGTCCCATACAGGTCCCAAACACTCAGGTCACCTAAATGCAAGTAGGTAATCTCCAATGATCACAGACTATTCCAATAGGTACGTACCTACCAGAGATTTCGTAGTTGCGTTGCCAGCCTTTGAGGTAGGTACCTACAACAAAGTATTTTATTGAAGGTCCCTAATCTTGGATGCATATTAGGTAAATGTTTCAGCATTGAGGATTTGTAGCAAAAGTAGGTACCTTTTTTTTTTTTTTTTTTATGGTATAGGGGGGCAAACGAGCAGGTGTAGCCATTTTCATGACTACCGACGCCCATAGACATCGGCATAGAGACTATACAGATGCGCTGCCCCCCTTTCTCCTCCCACCTCCATGGGCCACCGGCTACTTACACACCGCACGAAACGCGACAGCACAGCTGTCACTTCACGCCGGTCTCTACCTAGGTTTTCTCAGCCTACCATTTTCTTATCACTTTTATGGTGTATTTTTTTTTGATGACCTCTGTCGGCAGTCAGGAGTTCATTGCAACGATGTAGGCGTGTACATGTAGGTACCTACCCACCTACATGGTATGTTACTTAGTACCAAGGAGCAGCTAAGTTGCCATTGATGTTCGACTGATTAGGTAGGTACCTAGCTATCTAATTAGTCTGATAATTAACTAGGTACCTACTCAGGTTACCCCCCGAAGATGCTGCCACCTTGTCGTGGTGGTTCCCGAAGGTTATGCCGGACAGCGCTACCCATACCGGGAGGGAGAAGCCAGACTAAAAGCAGTTCAGCTGAGGAGACCTCCTCCCGTCCCTCTGAATCAGCTTGGATTGGGACGACTGGCGGGTCCGCTCTGGACAATTGGTGGCGGTGCTTCTTTACACGGACTCCATAGCACGGTTTTGACGACGCAGGGACTGTTCAGAGGCAGGAGGCTAAGGAGAAGTCTGGCATTTTCACCGACGCATGCCTGTTGCTGCTGGAGGGATCCTGTTGCTCGCTGACCGGGGGACCCTTCAATTATAACGGCAGAAGGCACCTGCAGGGGTGTAGTTGGCACTTCCAAGTGTCGAGTTCCACATAGATCTAGGGGCTACCCTGGACCCTAGGCCATCAGGTATCAAACGTAAATGTATTCCTCTGCGTTAACAAAAAAGGTACCTACCTAGGTACTCAGGTGTCTAGGTTCTTTAAAATAAGCAAATATCAGAAATAAATGACAATAGTACCTACAAACCGACGAATTCTAACAGGTTATAAAGGCTTAAATCAGCTTACGGAACACCAGTTTGATAACCGTTAAACGACAAACGACGTCAGCATATTGATAGTTATGATTTACGACCCACGGCTATAGCATCGCCTATGTTAGCAAGACGCCGCCCCCATAAAATTAGATTGTTACAAATTACAGATCAAAATTTGTACAAAAAAAAGGCAGTATTTCCTCCCCGCCTCCTGCGTCGATCACGACATTTCCACCGGCCTTCCGTTTTTCACACGTCACCTATTGGGAGGCACCCGCCAAAAGCCCGCCAATCAACATATACGCCATGTTGTTAACGGGGCGGGAATAAAACTCCTTGGAGCGTCCGTCCCGCTCGCGGCTACGTCGCTCTCGCTCCCACGCACCGCTCTCTCATTGGCAGGCGCACAATTAAGCGCGGAATTCGAATTCTATTTTTGAAAGTAAATGTTTTTTCAGCGCTTGTTTATGGTTAGGCGGTTTTACTATGAAGCCGATTTAAAATAAGCCTGTGCCGTTCGTAAAGCTACCGGCCAAGGTGCATTTTCACATGTCCGGGTTATAATATGGCGGTATCGGTAGCTAACGTAAATCTGTGTAGATTTACGACGTCAAGTGGACATGTGATGATGTGATAGATTTATGCACGGGTTATTAATCCCGTCTCGAGATGGGCGGGACTGCAGTTTTTGTTAGGACAGGTTAGGCATAATATTGAGTCGAGTGCGACATTAATGAACTTGTTTCAAATATTAGCTCGTTTGTCGTTTCGTTTAACCCAAAACGACTTCAGTCTTTCTTCTCGAACTACCTGGTACAGTAACTACGAAACAAAGTGGTCATCTTTTATAAGCAGTTAGCGGGTTCTTTGCAGATTTGACATATTTTACGCAGGTTTAATAGGTATCCTACCTAGGTAGGTACTTGTTACCCAGAAACTACTGAAATTTTTCCAGACTTTATAAAGACTTCAGAACATTGCTTTCTTTTTTATTCTACTTGATGTTTTTTATACCATCTAGTTAGCATTAATTCTAAAGCTAACTTTTATACATTATCTCATAATCTCTCTCACACACACACACATACACACACACACACACACACACACACTTCAGCACACGAACAAAAAAAAAAAAAAAAAAAAAAAAAAAAAAAAAAAAAAAAAAAAAAAAAAAAAATGTAATAAGTATAGTATATCCATGAAGTTATGTATGCCATTGGCAAAAAATATATATATGTATCAATAAGGGGGTGAGGGCCTGGAGATCAGTAACACAGATTGTAAAAATCTAGTACAGACTTCAGGGTCTCACAAAGGTATCCGTTAAGGCAAATATATTGTACCAGTTTTTGTAAAACCTTTGTGGAGATAAATAAAAACATTATTATTATTATTATTATTATTCTAAAGCTAACTGATCAATTATAAGATAGGTACCATGTACTTATTCCATTTTACCATTTCTAAATAGAAAAATTACCAATTAAAAACCAATTTAAAATTTACCATGAAAGGTAAGTTACCATTGTAAAGGAAAATGTTAAGAAAGTCTTTATAATATATTTTGCATAATAGGCACCAAACTAACAAGACTGGATTTTTATTTTTTTTTATATACATAGGTACCTAAACATTTACAAATTATTTTTTAGTGAATACTCTAGCGGCGTTAGGCAGGGAAAATATGAGTTCACGTCAGAAAACAGAGTCGGAGGAAACAAAAGGAGTCAAACAGTAAGAGGAGAAAGGAGGGCAGCGCATCTGTGTAGACTCTATGTGGATGTCTATGGGCGTCGGTAGTCATGAAAATGGCTCCGACTGCTCGTTGCCCCCTATACCATAAAAGTCAGTCATGACTGATTTGTCAATTAGGTATTTGATTACCGGACGGTACCTACCTACTCCTAGCGATTACGTAGCTACGCATTATCACCGACGTGTTTACATTGTCGATGGACGTGGTGTCACCAGGCGAGGCCACCACGCGGCAGGTGCCCTCGTACCTACATGGTGTTGCCAAATAACGAAATATCATTAACTCGTTAGTGAGTTTGTTTATTCTTTAGTCACACTTCAGCTGGACATAAACAATTTGCTTAGATCATTACTAAATGATCTAAGACAATTTGTGATGAGTCTTTTTGTCTCTTTAAACTAAGGAAGAAAGATAGAAAACATTAGTACGCAACATAAAAGATCACAGTAATTTGTAGATGGAACAATAAAAGTGAATAAAAAACATCGGCCAAGTGCGAGTCGGACTCGCGCACGATGGGTTCTGCACCATCATTACCATCATAAAGTAAAAAATTGGTTAAAAATACGTTTTTTGTATGTGAACCGTCCTTATTACCTATTTTCATTATTTTATTTTTAGTATTTGTTGTTTGTATTATGTTAGCGGCTACGGAAATATATAATTTGTGAAAATTTCAGCTTTCTAGCTTTCACGGTTTAAGAGGTGACAGACAGACAGACGGACAGTACGGAACCCTAAAAAAAGAAGCATAGTGCGCCTAGTAGTAAGTAGGTACCTACCGGGTTACCCACTTAACATTACAACCGTCTCATTAAGTACCTTCTACAGCAAGGTATCATGCTAGGTCCTTATAAAAAAAAATCGAGATAAATCAAACCACCAATCAGGTGCATCGCGTGAAAGAAATAATCCACCCCACGCCTACTTTTACATTTAGCTAATTATAAATTTAATCATGAATTATAAATGTCTAGATTCGGGTAGGCACTAGATTCCTAATTATAATAAATAATATACGAAATTCAGTATTTTGATACAAGTAGGTCATAGACATAATTTACACAATTTTACAAAAACTTTAGTAGGTAGGCTCTAGAATCTAGACAGACGTCCGATTTTAATAGGACCGGCATTTTTCTGCAATTTGTCCCGGTGTCCTGAAAAATACTTTCTTCACTTTCTTACTTAAAGGTAAGAAAGTGAAGAAGATAGAGAGAGATTAGATACTACTTACCTACTTTCTTTTTCCAAACTCCACGAACACTGTATGAAAATATATAGGTACCTACCTACCTACTACCTAAAAAATGTTATTTAATTGATATAATAAATAGATTAACGTCAAGTTTTCAATCAAAAAGAAATCTATATGTATATATCAAATCTAAACAGTGAAATTCGTGTGTATGTTACATTGAATATACCTACCTATATACGAAAAACTAGTTAGGAGCGATGTTAAAATAGTACCTACCTATTACAACACTTTTCAATGTCTTTTAAATTTTTTTGTCTGTCTGTTTGTCTGTTTGTCCAGGCTAATTCTGAAACTACTGAACGGATTCGAATGAAGCTTTTTGTGGTGTATAGATACTAAACCTGGTCAACATCTAGAAGACTTTAGGAAAATCGCTCATTCTTACGGAAAACCAGTAATTATACTTTGCCCGACGGATTTTAAAATAACTTTCTGTGGTGTTATTATGTTATGAATGAATCCCGAATAGCAGAATAAGTACTTATTAAAAAAAATAAAAGAATTGATTGTTAGGCGATACGAAGTTCGTCGGGTCAGCTAGTGGTCACTATGTAAGGAACAAAGCAATTGCTCACTAATGTAAATCTTAACAATGACCTATGTATTTACCTACTAGATGTACACACTACTACTACATGTACCACGCAACTTAGGAGGAGTTTGTTTTGTAACTGGTCACATTTCCTTCTCGATAAATTACGGTAGTACTTAGGTACTTATTTATATTTGATGTCCAACAAGTTTGAGGAATTGATGGTCGAAATTTCAATCACAAAATCATATTTAGTCTAAATAACTTACTCTCAGATAAGGCCTCTCTTCAAATCGGGTCCGGGGCTTGGAGACATTTAAGTTGATAAAAGGGACCCTTTTATGGGTAAAATAATGTTCTTCAGGCCTACTGGGCTCAGGGTAGCAGCCCCCTAAACCGCCACCTAGATCCGACGCCGCCGTCATTAATTGTCCACTATTCCTGAAAACGCATGTGAGCCTCCCCATGTTCATAACAAGTGCTCTCTCGCGGGTTACATTATTTTCTCATCGCATTTTAGACAACCGAAGAGCTATTGCCGCATCCGTTTCGCCTGTCATTCTAGCTGTAAGTTATTTTAATTTTAAACATGTTAAAGGTTTATAAAAGAAGGGTTACCCGCTGCTTATGATAGTTATTACGGTTATTAAGCAATTATAATGGGAGATACATCGGAGTACTTTACACACAATTATTTCAAATTACTTTAAGTTAATACATATCCACTGTAGATTTAAAAATTTAGTTATTTCTATTTGATAATTGTGCAAATGAATACACTCGTTCTTCTTCTTTCTTATACCTAATTGATTGTCATCAGTTATTTTGCTACTTACGACTAGGTGTTATGAAGTAGCTAGGACCCGTTGATTTCATTCTGCAATAAGCTATCGTTGTATGGGTTTCAACGTGTACCTATATATATAATCTAAAGTTTCGCCACCCAAAATTCTGTCACGCTGACGTGTGTCGTTCGAAGGTAAAAAGGTGTTCCAAATGTTGTAGGTACTTTATTATAACAAGAATTAGGAGGCTTATTATATAAGCATATATTATAATATATAATCATATATAATACTTAGAACAATAAAATCCTATATCATGTTAATATTCTGCTTTGAAGTTATTAAAAGTAAGAAAAGGCGGGTGATGTAATCAGTGTTTATCAAGATTTTACTACGAGGAAAACTTAGCTACGTTTGTTGGGGGGCGATAAGACTGGGTATATGTATATGTATCTACTGTTTGAGTCGTGACGTATTTCACGTATCATATAACATAGGTAAGTGCATTATCTAAATTGTTTCTCTATCTACATTGTCGTCAATCCTCTTCTAATCCTCGGAGCAAGCAAAAAAATTCTTTTGTCGTCATTAAACAAATATTTATTATTTACCAATCTTTGTGGGTTGTTATATTAATAAAATACAGATGAAGAAAATTATAAGGACGAAATGGTGGAAGAATATGGAGCCTAATTAGATTTACGAAAACAACACGAGGTGCGTCTAGTCAAAACTCGTGGCTTACTTAACAATGCAGGTATATATTGCCAAAATTTAAAGAGGGGAAAAGAGAGGAGTGAGAGTGTGCAAGAGAAAGGTATAATAAGCGACGTTAGCGAAATAAGGCTTTACGCTCGAATGCTTGTATTCAATTTTTTCATTACTACATGCTGCATGAACAGTAAGCTGCAAAAATGAGATTGTAGAGTTAGAAACTTAGCTCTACACAAGACCTGATAAGTTTTATATCGTGCAAGCCCCTGTGAACTCGTGCTAGGAATAACTTACCTACTTATATCAATTTCTTGGTGATTTTTATAAACATTAAAATTATTTAAAAAACCCACATTAACAACATGAATATAAAATAATAACGTATAGAAACGATTTTTGAGTTTGGACACAATTTATATCTAGGTACACAAAACAGGTAGACATATGAAACATAATATGTGAGAAGCATAAGGTTAAGGTTATAAAGCATCTAAGCATATTTACTTTCATTAATTTAATTAAAAAAGTGAACAATATAAGTCCTGTCGCGTGCTCCACGAAGTATTATCGCGGCGACATAACTGAGTGCGCTGTGCGAAAAATGAGGTCTTATTAGCCATTATCTCGATAATAAACATAGTGTTGTCTTCGCCGCGTACGATTAACTAAATTAATATTTCGTTTCTCGATCGTTTGACGTCGCGCCAAATTATTCGCATAACTGTTTCATTCACGCGATTCATCTCTGTTGAGATTTATTAAAATGCGTCCAGCGGAACGTCGCGTCGGTTTCGCGCGCGAACGCAAACGTCAACTTGACGCATCGCTGCGAAGAAACCTTGATTGCCGCGCAAATTATTTTCGCAGGTAATTCAGTTTATTTCCCAATCGGGCATTAAGTGCTGTTTAAATCGTAGCTTTTATTTCTTATTATGGCGCTGGTGAAATACTGTACAATTTACATACGCACGTTTCGCAAAATCGCTAATTTGAGTTTTGCGCGGGCATTTACGCGCCAAGACCTCTGATTGACAGATGAAAGGGTACGAATTAGACAGTTTTTTTAAATGCTCTAGACTATTCATGTAATTTTTTGCCATTGAAGCAATTTATATTTAAGTAAGTGCAATAAATTTGCAAATGAATACGCAAATTTGCACACGCTGTTTAGTGGCCAGAAGGTCGCGCGTTAATGCGTAAGTGAATTAGATTTTAGGGCTGAAGTGTTGAACTTACCGGAGCAGTCCATTAGCGCCGTGGAGTGACATATGCTGCCGAGTGGCCACAGATAAGATAGAGCCGTATGTCATAAATTTTAGCGCTACCGTTTGGCATCAACCAACAAACAGAGGATGCGGGGATTAGAGAGCAAACACACAGCGTGTTATAGTTATTAAAACGAAACGTGATAAAGATATAAAATAACAGTGAGACAGGTACATGTGATCCAAGATAGCGCAGCTTAGCTTGAAGACTTGTCAGGAATGTATGCAGAGCGCTGCGCGGGAACGCATCGCTCACAACCTTCCATTTTTAAATTACCAACAAAACAAATTGATTACTTTTTTTAATGTATTCTGCAGTAGGCATATACTTTATTAAATACAGTTTCATTTTAAATAAACATGTTAAATATTCGGCATAATAAATAACTTTCAAATCAAGTATGTTTTCATGTTGGCGCTTTATCTTGGATCGGTTGTAAAATGTATTTGGAGTTAATAAAGTAGAGTAACAAACGGTCCGCCTAGCATGTGTTCTAGTTTTGATCACAATCATCATACATAGCGTTAGGCTTACAATTATATTTAAAACGTGCTTCATACACTAGCTCAGGTAAAACGAGTAAGTAGGAAATGTAGCGCACAACTTGGTAGGTCTTGTTGAAAGAAGCTGAAACTATGAACGAAGCGTATGCAAGCGTTGCGACACCGTACCTAGATGAGGGGTTTTTTGCATTGCTATGTTATTATAGATTGACATGCCATCCACTGTGCCCGAATTTACCTACTTCAGTAGATTTTTGTCAACCAGACTACTGTCTTTGGTAGTAGTAAAAACAACTTGCCTTGAGCAGATTAAAACTGTCATGGCGGAGGCTGTACGTGGGCAACTGCTACATCTTACGGTAGTACCTATATTCAATGAACACTTGTTAAGATAAAGCGTAGGTACTAACATATTCGAAAGTTTGTGTTTTTTACCTCCACGCCAAATACATGACTATGTTACATAATAAAAAATATGAACATTACTTCCCATCCCGAAATAAAATTTGGTTCAGCTGGGATAGGTTTCACTCGGGACAAACCGCGGAAACAGTTTGTAATAAAGTTATATTTATGTGGGTAGTTAAAGTCAAATGTTATGTTTTTCCATTAATTACCCATTATTTTATTACGATTAGTTTTTTACCATAGGCATACAAGTAATTAAAAAAATACGCTTTATTGTCTCATAGGTGGTGTTTATATCCCACAAGATGCAACTTTAAATTAATTACTTATTTCATATACCTACTCATAATTTATACAATTGTTATATTAAATATTAATGTACTAAAAACATTGAATATTAATTAATTAAGTTATTGGTTTTAATTTCACACCTGTGGCCTCTAGCGTCTGCGGGATTTATTGACCATAAACCTAAGTTTTTTTTAAATAAATGTATCAAGTTCAATATTATGTATCATTTAGCCACAGCTGGTCGTATATCTCCGTAAGAATTTTGATTATCGGCCTTTTACTGTGTAAGCGCGGAATAAAATATAGCAAATGTTTAACATATTGAATCATTAAGTGATTACTAAATTAGTAAAAGAATGGAGCTCAAGAAAAGTCTTTTCAGTATTGTAGCGTCGTCAGACTGAAGAAATAAATCTTAATTGTGTGTCTAATACACTCGGGCTTTCGTAATCGAGTATGATACGTACGTATGTTTCAATTTATTTATTTATTTTATTTATTTAAAACGTACATCAACAGACAACAGATTATACATTACATAATAGATACATATTGACACTTACAATTTCAAATCTGACGTCCAATTACAAATGTACACAGCATTTCAGTTACAAGTTATATAGAATAAATACAGAAGAAATAAATAAAAAGGTCTATAAAAACATTAATTTAAAAAATACAATCATTGATTAGAAAAGTCGCAATTAATGATTTTAGATTTGGAAAATGTCAAATTATGAAATAAAATTTAATAAGATGAGGAATAAAATATGTGAACTTAATGTCAATAAAAATTAAGAAAATATAAATAACAATAAAAATAATAATATTAAAAATTTACAAGATACAAGGATACCTAATGGGTGTAGACAATAGAATTACTGTTATAGAGCTTGGCAACAGTTTAGTAGTGAATCTACATTGTCCAGTTTAGTGCCTGCAGCATTGAGGTCCCGGTTCGGAGTGCCAGGTTTTTTTTGCGGGGAAACGCATTCTTTTACGCATTGACACCGGACTGAGGGTGAGGTCCGGTGGATGTGTGTGGGGGTTTCGGGTAGACAGAATAGCCACTAGAACCCCACGGGTGCCATCGGCCGCCTATAGTGAGATGCCCCGGATCTGTCCGCAACAGGGCATCTCGGCGAAGGAGTGCTAGGTTGGACCAAATAATGTTATGGGAATCTTCAGTTTGTAATAACAGTTCGGAGACTTAAAGTCGGTGGTAATACATCCCAGTGTCGGAGGGAACTTAAAGCCGTCGGTCCGGAGCATCATTTTATTTTGATGGCATCGCATTGTCGTCCTATCGGAATAGGGAGTGCATTTGTGATAGCGCACAAACTTATTACCTTAGTCTCTATTAGCACGGCTGCCGCAGCCGAAAATCTAGGACAATTACATTATGTTCGTTTAGCACTAACTAATACGGCCAAGGCTCGATTTCCTTTGCAAAAAAAAAAGAAATTTGTCCTCATTTTGCCGCTGATATCTCTTTCAGATTCAATAAGCCGACGTGAGTCAGAGCTACCACCGCAGTCCGTTATGTTGCGGTCGACATATTCTGACCATTACTAACGTCTAGTCATAGATCGGTATTAACTAATATTCTTCACAGTTCTCCTGATTTATCAATCAATTTCACTTACAAAATCGAGTTTGTGTCAGAATCGGAAGAAAAAAAAATGGTATACCTGTACTACTTACCTAGATATAGGTACTTACTGTAGCTGGAAAATTTGGATTAAAATGCCTTGCGGAAACACCTCTTGGTAAATGATTGAGATATTAATTAGTATTTAAAATCAAGAGTATGTAATAAGGAGTAACGACTCCGTACAATTACGGTCTGAATTTCAAAACTCCAACAACCTACGACTTCGAACATCTTCAAGCTCTAGCTCTAGTTCCTGCGCCTATTATCTACTCTGGTTCTGAATTTCAGTCGCGTCCGGTCCCCGTCTCATCGGAATAGTAGACTTCGGGAATAGTGCACCCAGCACGCGTTTCTTAGGACACTTATGCACTATCATGCGCATTTGGCTGGCTACTCACAATGCTCGAGTTTTCACGAGCACTCGGTTGGAGGGGGTGGAGCGAAGAAGGCAATGCATCAGAGCTCAGTACCAAATTGCTCATTTGTGAGGGAGAAACTTCTATAAAAACGTTAAGAGCTCTACAGAGATGGCTATTAGACGATGGCCGAAATTAGCCAAGAGCCTGGCGATAAACGAAAAGATCATCAAAACCTTCGCTTCAAAAACAGCCAGGTGATAATCACAAAATGTCTCGCCTACAGCGGTTACTCTAAGTTATGCATTTTTTGCGTAGGAGGTAATGAGCAGGCGGGTTATCTGATGGAAGGCGCCGCCCACTGACTGCAGCTGCCTTCATGTCCGACACTTCACGCCGGTGTTACGAGAGGCGAGTTCCTTCGTCGCGTGTGCCCGATTAGACCGCAACGATTCTTATTAGATTTTTGAAGTGAAAAATTCATTAGCTGCGTTTGCCGGGAAAAAATATGGAGTTCGTGATTGAAAATATACCTAGTACACATGTGTCCACTTTCTTGAGCTGCGTTTAACATTTTAGATGGTTTTCACTTCTATCAGCGGTCCCGACAACTGCCTGTTTATTTTAGAATAAGGGACAAAACTATTAATCCGAGTTCTTGCCTACTTCCCTACAATTGTACATGGGAAATTCTCAAACAGCACGAAACGAGCATCGGTGTGTTACCGTAAGGCTATGAAAGCCAAGCAAGCTGCAAATCTTTTGGCTAACGATCGTTTTTCTGCATGCGGCGGCTAGACTCATGATGATGATGGAACCATTTATAGCCATGACTTCATTTCCAACCATTGTGCACCAAACGAACCATTGAAAACGTTTAAATCAAGTTTTATTTTTCATAAATCTGAATGTTTCACTCCGGTAATGACTCCGAAGGCGTTATACGACGAACAATTAGCAATAACCACGCTAATTGCACATTGTTACAAATGAAGACGTCTTCGAGTGGCGCGTTCTAAATTCAAAAATGACTTTTAATCTTTTTTTTACTCAATTTACGGCGGTACACAATTTGCCAGTACCCATAGTTACTTGAAATTAAAATAACCGCTCCGACATGTATTATTTTGAAAATACATACCTACCTACGTGTAATAATTATATTTCCTTTTCTAATAAAGTAGTGATAACACGGTATGTCACATTTGTGTGATAGAGAAACCAATTCAAAACGAATTAATGTTTGCTATCGTGGAAGTTTTAGTGTATGTGTTTAAAATATACAAAAGCAATATACACTCTGCCATTAATCAAACAAGTTTCCAATTATATAATCAAAGATGGTAGATAATAAACTCATTTGACAAACTAACAGAAACGTTTTGTTCGAAAGAGTCATTAGAAAGCTGATTTAAGCGCCATATCTCGTCAGTATTGGCATGTGTCAAGCGACAGGCAATAAACATCGGGGGTTTATTGAAGTATCGATGGCCCAGTGGCTAATGACTCCGCGTGGGATGGCGGTTCCAATCTCAAATGTCAATTAAAATCTTTTTTTTTAGAAGACCGCTAGGCTTCTGTTGTGTTGGCTTGTTTTCTCTAGTCCGATGAACTGTTAGGCAGTACTAATAACACCGAAAAATAAGTTTTGTTATGTTAAAGATATCAACTGAATCATTAGCCATTTCCATAATCAAAATAGGTATCGTATGTAACTGGTATGATTAGGTATATTTGATCTCATCGACGATTTCAGTCGTATACCTATCTTTTTTACCATAAATTAATAGATGGTTAGAAAAACGAAATGAGTTGTTAGTGTTCAAAGTGTCAAGACTAGAGGAGAACAGGTCGATTATATAGCAGGCCCCGCAAATGACAATTGCCGCCCTCTTGCTAACACCTGGGGTCAGCATGGCGGCCCTAACTGATGTAGCTTTATATCGGTGGGGGCTGCAATACCCCTACTTTTGTATGAGTCCTTATGAGTGACTGATCTGTCGCTTAGTTGCCCCGGGTCTGTAAGAACAAGTTTGTCATAGACCCGGGCAATATCCTGAATAAATGGCAACGACACCCGCGTGGTTTTACCCCACCCATCGAATTCAGCGGCGGTGGCAAATGCATTTGTGCGCTGAACAAAAAAAAAGCTTAAAAAGACGCCATCATGAGACGTAGGAGATTTCAAAAATGGAACCGCTAATTAAATTCTCTGATTATATTCATTCGTCGTCGAAGACTTAAGAAAGAATATATGCAATTATGTGAATATTTATGTTATTAGCATGGGATGCGTTTGTGTGGTAATGGTGACAATAACTCAGCGACCGTTAGTGGTGCGACTCGCGGAATTACCTCGTCATCCGAGCGTGGGCACACACGGACATACAGCGCTGGATGCGCTTTTATTTACTATTTATATTTCAAAAACACACTTTTTTTTAATATAAATAGTAAATAAAGGAGATGAGCGTGAAATACATATACAGAAGGAGATAAATTCCAGAGAGAATTACAACAATGTTCTTGTCGGTCAGCACTCTTGAATTATTAATAATTAGTTTGATTAGCTTTTAAAATTTTACCTTTATCTCTGGATGTGTTTAACAGTAGTTGTTAGCTCTTTTGTTCTAGAGGCGTCTGGACGGTGGAAGGAACTTGCTATCTTCAGAGTAAAAGTTTCTTTCTCCGTCTCGTCTCGTCCTTCTTCCTCTCGAAAAACATTTTGTTTCACTTATTGATACATATATGTATTACAAACTATAGTCGCTAACAACTATTTAAATATAGTAGAGCCGTTCGCGTTCGTTATTACATATATTGAAATATGTTTGTCTATCTTAATATGTAAAATAAATAGGAAATAAAACCTATATAAATAATCTCTACGATTCTTAGCAAGGAAAATAAAAAAAAATAGAGATGGAAGTTAATAAATTCATATTAAATGATGCCAGCGGGAAAATGCTATCACTTACGGTATATCAACAATTTGTTATCATTCAGTGTGACCCGACCTAAAACTTATAATTTCCCTATAACAATCAAAGTGCAAGAAGAGGGAGTCGTAAAATGATTAGATGCCATAAAATAATTTTATAGATTCCCCGTTTTATTGGACAGTAAAACAACCGGAGATTATAGTTTAAACAATTGCGGTGCGGTCTAGTGTGGAGCCGTAAAGTGGGGGAGATTTATGCAGTCTGTGGCTGTGATGCGATTTGTGTTCCACATAAAGATATGTTGGTAATGGGCGATGAGACGGCTCTTGGTGTAAGCTCTCAAATTCCTTGGGTATTCGCACGATTAAGGTTATTTCACAGGTGCTGAAGGATCTTTTTCTCTGCTTCTTTTGGTCGTATCATAGTATATTATAACTTACTAGCTTTTACACCCGGCTTCGCTCGCGGCCCTAATTCTTTTTTTAATAAAAAGCATGTCTTTCAAGAATATGTGTACAAAGTTTCATGATAATAGTACCTAAGTAGTTTTGGTGTAAAAGCTTAACAAACAAACAGTTTTCCTAATATTAGTAGTAATAGCGTGGTGATATGTAGCTTGTGATCTGTCTAGATAATGAGGATCTAACACTGAAGAAGTTTTTTAAGTCGGACCAGTAAGGTACTGAGACTATCATGTTCAAGCAAACATTCATATGATCACTGTAACTCTATATTCTCTACTATAACTCTATAGTTCTCTACTGTAACTCTATAAAATCGTTATTTAGGTTACTTTGCAGTAGTAGTTCTATAATTTGTTATTCGAGAGAAAACTTCATGGAGGCAAATATAATATAGCTTTATTGGGTGGTAGTGGCATGCGTTGGAGCGGCACGTCCTATTGTGTGGAATCCCGGCTTGGACCAAAAGATGCTATTGAGATTTTTCAATTACAAATAATGTCCGGAGTCGGGCCGTGAGACACCCCCGCGCCTCGGAGACCACTTAAAAGCCGTGTGCCCTGCGTCAGATTTCTGTCAGGTCGTGTCGGACTGCCATTCCATCGCAATATGAGAAGAGGGAATTTTGAGTGGATTTGTGTCTGCGCAAGCACTGGAGCACTATATGCCATGCTCAGATGACTTATCCCTACAAAGATAGGATAGGCCGCAACAGCCGAAATTCGGCTAAGACGTCATTGTTGTAGGTACTCAGCTAAACCGTAACATCCAACAAGAAACCATCCAACAGGGATAAATTATAATTGTCTAACAACAACTTGTGTTGTATCACTTCTACTCATAAATATGAAACAGAGTGACCGTCGCTCCTCCACCAACCAGTTTGAGATGCGGTGTCTCGCAGCTGGACACGCTACACAACAAGCTGATACGTATGCTTTGGATATTTCTAACTGGTTCTTGTAAGTGCCATTGTAGTTACATAGGACCGGCGCTGTTGGGGAGGCATAATCCGACCGAGTCGGTACCTATAGTGCCTGTTGATGGCTGTGCCATGACCTCGGGCATGGTCGGAAACGAGTAATAAAGTACTTATGGTTCAAAGGAAAACGGGACCTAGTCACTAAAAGCATTCTACTGCACGCTTGACATCGCTATAAAATAACAATGAGAACATAGATAACTTAACTTAGAAGGTAACTAAACTAAGTAAATTTATAAAAAAATGGATGCTTCTAGATGTAAGTCCAACATCCGCGCCGCTTTGGGTCCGTACCTCTGTCCTGCCCTGTGGAGGTACTGCTTGCAAGTCGCTCGCCGAGGGGGGCCCCGTTCTGGGAACACGTACCTCACATCCGCCAACTCTTTCTGTATTTATTTCGTAAAACCTTCGCCTCGACTGATTATAAAACAACCGCGCGTATATCTGTGCTGACACATTAACGCCGTAATCGAAATAAACTCGTGTCAATTTGTAATATCAGAATTTAATAACCCATTCCGTTCCCGAGCCGGGAGTATTCAACTGCGCCTCGTAAACCGATATGGCCGAGATCTAATTCGAGTTATGTGTGTTTTTATCATGTTGTTTAATAAAAGAGTTCCATTTGAGATTATTAGACGTGGAATTAAAATGAGCAATAAAAACTCTTTTCATCGTTTAATGAAGTACGCCCAAGGAATCTATTCCGTTTTATAGGTCGTAACGCCTTAATGCGATGTTTTTATAACGCAAGACAAATCCACTAGACATGGCCGATGAATATTCCACATAAAGCTACCGCCGGCCGCCGCATAACATCTTCACGACCATAGCGAACATAACAAAGTTTAAAGTCGTAACCTCAATCAAAAAGACGATAAACTTTGACAAAAATTCCACCATAAGCCGCGCTTTAATTATCCATATATTACAGAATCCGAGCTCGAAACTACCTGATAGCAATTATACACGCGCTCACCCACGTCAAAAGATACCCATTCACTGACGTTTATGAAAAAAATCAAACGAGCAATCGTCTTAAACCTTTTAACAAAACTGGCCGGCGATAATTCAAGCGAAATGTCCAAACTTTATGAAGAAAAAATTATATTTCGAATATAGAAAGTGTTACTTACAATGGGATATACAGAATCTTGTTAATAAAGAATCTAGGGTGCGTCTCGGATGTCTTTTGACAATATTAGAAAAAAGAATATTTGAAAAAGGAACAGCCGGTGAATAAGTATTTTTTCCGTGCGCCCAGCGTGAGATCACTTTGGAGGGAATTTCGGAATTCGAATTGGGCGTCATGTGCGGATTTTTTTTTGGTCCGTTTAAATAAGGCGAACACATGGGCCAGCGGGCGGCTTAGCTTTTGCTTGTCAAAAATTATTATTCAGCTCTCGATTTGATCCCGATTATTGCAATATCTGTTAAATGCTCGTCACTCGAGCAGCTTAGCGATCCCGGACAGATTTACGAGCTCGTGTTTGTTTATTTAAATGGGCAAAATGAAGATGGACTTTGCAAGAAATTATGGATGTCATGTGATAATTCATATATTTTGTTGATTCTCAAAACTGCTGTATTTTTAGAACGGGCTCGGAAATGACACGCGTGAACAAGAACGTTACTGAAGAGTTACGAGTGGGCGAGAAGAGGCAGATTATTTTATGATTAGGTGTAAGTATGTCGTTTAAACTTTATAGTTTAGATAAACATTTTATTTGAATAGTCCACGTGGATCTAAGTTGACGTTGATCGCCTGACCAAAGTTGCTATATTTCCTAATATTATTTGTTCCTTAAGTTTCCTTATTAACACAGTAATCATCATCATCTACGGCCGCGCTGCAGTACCCCGTGTCGACTCTATTTCTTAATACAACTGTTAGGAAACGAAGTATCCATACTAATATTATAAATGCGAAAGTGTATTTGTTTGTCTTTCTTTCACATCAAATCAGATCAACGGATCGATGTGATATTTAGTATGGAGATAGTTAAAGGACTGAAGAGTGCCATGGGCTCCTTTTCATCGCGAAGGCACGGGTAAGCGAAGCCAGCTAGTAATATTATAGTACTGACTTCAATGAAAATTTTAACAGCGTAAATTTTTTATTCTGGGCTTAATTAAGTATTTTATATAAATGTCTATTTCTTTTTAATCTTAATGAATATTACATATTTTCGTTCAGTCGCATTTGGAATTTAACAGTAATAAGAGTGTTTCCCATGCGCAATTCCCTGGACAAATATGTGTCTGTCGTCGGGGAAGGTATCTACAACGTCCACCGCTATCTGGCCACAGACAATATAATCCCATCACGTGTCCATCAAAACAGCGGCGTCATCGTAATCAATCACCATCTAAAATATCCAAAATGATTATATTAATTCTTCATGCATTATTTGACCAACCAACAAAGGATGTGAGTGCCTTAAAAAACGTGTCTATGGTTGAATGACGTGTCAATAATGAAGCCGTCAATGCGGCATAGACAATACGGAGCCTTTGTGGTGGAAGAATGTGATATTTATTTTTAAAATTATAGTTTACTTTTTGGTTCTGGACTGCAGTCTATAGGTAGGGACAGCATCAAAGTCAATTAATAGATCCAGATTTATAATGCTCTCTCTAATAAAAGAAAGCTTCTTATGCTCGAATGAAACGATTTATTTGGATTTTGGACCTTTCAGGAAAGTTATGTCTTGTTAGTAAGTTTGTTTATATGTATATTTTGATCTGTTTAGCAAATCATTTCTTAGGTTCTGTCATGGATTTAAATCGTAAACGGATTCTGTGGGATCGTAGGGTCCATCACTCTTCGCTTCTGACGACGGGGAGCACGCACGTTCGATGGCGGCATCTGCTCTAACGTGAATGGATGCCTCATGGCCAAGGAATGAAACTGTTCTGCTGCATTGATGGCCGTGTCTATAGTGTATACCTACACTTATATATTGTTCGATCATTAGATTTTTGTCCTCGTGCTAGGATTGCAGCTACCGCGGCCATACCTAGGTATAGATACTAGTGAAGCGCAGTACAAAAATATTATAGTACTCAAGTAGGTAAGTACGCAGACGCAAACGCGCTTCCCTTCTCTTTTATTATTCTATAGCCTTATTCCATAAAAACTAAGGTCAGGTTAGTGGGGTACTACTAGAGAGGAACCAGGAGGGATCGACGGTATACCCGTCTGATTTGCTAACACGGCTTAATTTGAAACTTAATACAAATAAACTCTTTTGCAATTTGCAACAACTAGGGTCACATGACTTCACCGCAAAATGACAGCATTACATACATGTGTGTGTGAGGACATAAGGGAATAGCGGAACGAAGGCAATATTATGTCTCTCTGAAATATAAATTTCAGTCAACACACACTCTAAGAAACCTGACCTCTTGAACATACCAACACAAAGCACTTGTAGCTTTAAATCTTTATGGTCAGTAAAATAACAATTATTTTTATTACAAATAAAAAAGGACCTTCAATAAATTTTAGTGTATTACATTTTAAAAGCAAATAAAATTTCTTTCGGCGACTCTTAAAGAAATGTATGAAAAATAAAATGAAAATGTTTTTATTTAAAATAGAATCTAAAAAATACTTTTTAAACGGCATAAATTGCCTACATCTACCGCCGGTCTAATTCTTTTTGGTTTTTTTTTGCAAATAAGTTTTTTTATCTACTTATCTACAGTTTTTTTTTACATTTAGTAAGTGCGAAATTGAAATTCTGAAAATCTCGAACATATAAAAAAAACCAATGCATATTTAAAAGGTTAACCATAATATGATAGAGTTCAATAAAAACCAGTAAATTGTTTTACCATTTCTTTTTTATACTTCATTTTATATTAATTACGCCAGATATTCTACATCGAATTGAGTGTAGCTAGAAAATTGGCAAGTCATGATGACACAAGCTTCATGGTTGACTCTACGGAGTAAGTGTGTTCTAACTTCTAACTGAAGTTCCTAAATGTATAAAATGTGGAATGTACCAACAGTCTTCACATCTTAACTCTATCCCGCCAAAAAGGATGACTATAAAAAGTAGGTAAGTGATAGTTTTGTGAGATCACAGACCCAGATAAAGAAGGTTTTATAAGAGGTAGTGATATAATGCATGGCAGTTGAATTAGCTGGGGTACCTCTCAGTAACCGCACAGTGACACCTCCGCCGCTGTGCCGCTCAGTGGCGTGTGGGCTGTTGGAGAGGAAGAGGAAGGGCTTGTAACACATCTATATTACAAATGTCTGTCTGTCTGTAGGCGTCGCCAGTTACCAAAAGTGTTGACACGGCAAGCCTTGTACCACGAGAAAATCCGTAAATTACCTTTACTGATGATATGATACTTTACTCTACTTTCATCTTTGCACAAAATTCATTACAAATTGTGATATTTTATATTATAAAATATGCACCACATTTTGGTAAACTATTTAGGCACTTCACTAGGACTGATTTCAATAGTAAATATAACGAAATAAATAAAATATATACGAATTATTACCGAAAATTTGAATTCTTCAAATGATTATTTTATTCACATAACGATTATAACTAATTGATTAATTAATAAATAATGTATAACTAATTAGTGTAAATTAATAATATAAATATGGAACACGTAATAAGTAATAAAGTTGTGTTTTAGTTGATTAGTTTACATCTAATATGCTTAGAAGTCATTTTAGTTTCGTGTAATATGTACTAATGAGAACAATCACTCATATTTGTAAGAGCAGTTTGTTGGACAAACGAAATAAAAACAAACTGTATTATAACTGGCTGACCGGTCCACATGTTGCTGTGGCACTAAAACATCACAGTTATTATTCGAAATTAATATAATTATGACCTACCTATGTATACGGGATGCAAGTTTGTGACTCCCTGGCGATGTCCAGCAGTGGATCTCGGTTGCAGACGATGATGATTTGAAATGAAAATACAGCCGTACCTGTTGTAACTAGACAAAAATTACATAATTTTTAATTTAAAAAAATAATTAATTTAATCAAAATAGAACCAGTATCTAGTTTCGGAGGTTAGCTCAGACAGGCAACGTGACGCGAGATTTTTATATAAGTATTAATATACCTACCTGATTTTTATACATTAATATACCTGATTTTTATATATTAATATACCTACGTGATTCGAAATCACGCATCCGGCATTTGCTGTCCTTCTTGTAGTTATTTGGTCTGGTTATTTTATGGAAATATTTACGTTTATACGTATCTGAAATTGGCACAAACGCGTGATAATGTTGTATAGTTATCACGCGTTTGTATGTTGTATAGTATCACAACAAATACAGTATAAAAAATAAAAGTTACGTGAAGTAGTGGCGTCGTGTGAAGAGTGTGTGCACGCTGAACACGCTCTAGGTACACGCTGTAGGTACACGCTGAACACGCTGTACTCGCTGTACACGCTGCAGGCACGCCAATGATCATTTGGGGCAATGGAATTGCAATCTCTGGTTTTGAGGTTCCATATGGTACCAACCACCTCTTACTGGCACTGCCGATAGAAATGAAAACTTCAAATTATACTAACATTATATACGTAGCGCAGAATGTGGAGCGTGTAAGTAGTTTTAGAGGTAGTGCCACAGTGCATGCTCGCAGCCGACTAGGGCCGGCACGACCGGAGAGGTACCTCTAACTTACACGACACCGGCGTAAGCTTTGCTGTCGCGGTGTATAAGTAGCCGGTGGCCCATAGAGACAGGAAGAGGAGGGAGAGCGACGCATCTGTATAACCTTTGTGCGGATGTTTGTGGGCGTCGGTAGTCATGAAAATGGCTTCGACTGCTCGTTTGCCCTCTTATACCAAAAAAAAATGTTTGTTAATGGGAACTCATAACGTTTGCCATGTCCAAACGCCGATAACAAGCTTCCCTACAAAAATTTGTTCGTATCTGTTAATTGAAGGTATAGTTATAAATCTAGATCGTGTCCGCGGGTCATCGAGCAGGCGCTGTGGGGACGTGGGA
>LUGF01020474.1:26936-37217 GCA_001625245.1 Calycopis cecrops
ACAGCACAGCTGTCACTTCACGCCGGTCTCATGTAAGCGAGAGGTACCTCCCCGGTCGTGCCGGCCCAATTCGGCTGCATGCAAGCATGCAGCGTGGCACTACCTCTTACAAAATATGTCTCTCTGAAATATAAATTTCAGTCAACACACACTCTAAGAAACCTGACCTCTTGAATATACTAACACAAAGCACTTGTAGCTTTAAATCTTTATGGTCAGTAAAATAACAATTATTTTTATTACAAATAAAAAAGGACCTTCAATAAATTTTAGTGCATTACATTTTAAAAGCAAATAAAATTTCTTTCGGCGACTCTTAAAGAAATGTATGAAAAATAAAATGAAAATGTTTTTATTTAAAATAGAATTTAAAAAATACTTTTTAAACGGCATAAATTACATCTACCGCCGCGGCCCAATTCTTCTTGTTTAATTTTTTTTTGTTTTTATTTTTTTTGCAAATAAGTTTTATCTACCTATCTACAGTAAGAGCGAAATTGAAATTGAAAATCTCGAAAATATAAAAAAACCAATGCATATACTTAAAAGCTTAACTATATGATAGAGTTCGATAAACACCAGTAAATTGTTTCACCATTTCTTTTTTATACTTCATTTTAAAATTATCAGTATGTATTAATACGTCAGATATTCTACATCGAATTGAGTGTAGCTAGAAAATTGGCAAGTCATGATGACACAAGCTTCATGGTTGACTCTACGGAGTAAGTGTGTTCTAACTTGTAACTGAAGTTCCTAAATGTATAAAATGTGGAATGTACCAACTTCTTGTAGTCTTCACATCTTTCTAACTCTATCCCGCCAAACAGGGTAACTATAAAAAGTAGGCAAGTACCTAAGTGATAGTTTTGTGAGATCACACACCCAGATAAAGAAGGTTTTATAAGATATGTGATATAATGCATGGCACTTGAATTAGCTGGGGTACCTCTCGGTAACCGCACAGTGACACCTCCGCTGTGCCGCTCAGTGGCGTGTGGGCTGTTGGAGAGGAAGAGGAAGGGCTTGTAACACATCTATATTACAAATGCAGATGTCTGTCTGTCTGTAGGCGCCGCCAGTTACCAAAAGTGTTGACACGGCAAGCCTTGTACCACGAGGAAATCCGTAAATTACCTTTACTGATGATATGATACTTTACTCTACTTTCATCTTTGCAAAAAATTCATTACAAATTGTGATATTTTATATTATAAAATATGCACCACATTTTGGTAAACTATTTAGGCACTTTACTAGGACTGATTTCAATAGTAAATATAACGAAATAAATAAAATATATACGAATTATTACCGAAAATTAGAATTCTTCAAATGATTATTTTATTCACATGACGATTATAACTAATTGATTAATTAATAAATAATGTATAACTAATTAGTGTAAATTAATAATATAAATATGGAACACGTAATAAGTAATAAAGTTGTGTTTTAGTTGATTAGTTTACATCTAATATGCTTAGAAGTCATTTTAGTTTCGTGTAATATGTACTAATGAGAACAATCACTCATATTTGTAAGAGCAGTTTGTTGGACAAACGAAATAAAAACAAACTGTATTATAACTGGCTGACCGGGCCACATGTTGATGTGGCACTAAAATATTACAGTATTATCCGAAATTAATATAATTATGACCTACCTATGTATACGGGATGCAAGTTTGTGACTCCCTGGCGATGTCCAGCAGTGGATCTCGGTTACAGACGATGATGATTTGAAATGAAAATACAGCCATACCTGTTGTGATTAGACAACAGTTACATAAGTGCCTATTTTAATTAAATTAAAATAGAACCAGTATCTAGTTTCGGAGGTTAGCTCAGACAGACAACGTGACGCGAGATTTTTATATATTAATATGCCTATATGTTAAGGCACACGTGATTCGAAATCACGCATCCGGCATTTGCTGTCCTTCTTGTCGTTATATGCTTATTTTATGGAAGTATAGGTATACGTATCTGAAATCGGCACAAACGCGTGATAATGTTGTATAGTTTATCACAACACAAAAATATAGTAAAAAAATTAAAAGGTACGTGAAGTAGTGGCGTCGTGTCAAGAGTAGGTACACGCTAAACATGCTGTAGGTACAAGCTGAACACCCTGTACACGCTGAGCACACTGTAGGTACACGCTGTACACGCTGTACACGCTGTACACTCTGTAGGCGCGCCATTGATCATTTGGGGCAATGGAATTGCAATCTCTGGTTTTGAGGTTCTATATGTTCTATGGTACCTACCACCTCCTACTGGCACTGCCGATAGAAATGAAAATTTCAAATTATACTAAAATTATATAAGTAGCGCAGAATGTGGAGCATGTAAGTAGTTTTAGTAAAAGGTAGTGCCACAGTGCATGCTCGCAGCCGACTAGGGCCGGCATGACCGGGGAAGTACCCCTGGCTTACACGACACTGTGCACCGGCGTAAGCTTTGCTGTCGCGGTGTTTAAGTAGCCGGTGGCCCATAGAGACAGGAAGAGGAGGGAGAGCGACGCATCTGTATAACCTCTGTGCCCACAGACATCCTGTGGGCGTCGGTAGTCATGGAAATGGATTCGACGGCTCGTTTGCCATTATACTTAAAAAAAAAGGTTTGTTAATGCGAACTCATAACGTTTGCCATGTCCAAACGCCGATAACAAGTTTCCCTACAAAAATTTATTCGTATCTGTTAATTGAAAGTATAGTTTTAAATCTAGATCATGTCCGCGGGTCATCGAGCAGGCGCTGTGGGGACGTGGGACGTGGGGACGTGGGGACGTGGGGACGTGGGGACGTGCGGCCGCGGTGGTGGCACGCGATATGCTAATCGACGGGCGTGGGGATGACGTCACTGGAGGCTTTGGGTTTTTCGAACGTGACATAGGGCCGGTGACGACGGGGAGCTGCGGGGAATGGTGATGGGTTTTGATAATTGTGGAGTGGCTTTAGGTCTGAAAACTTAAATACATACCAAGTACAGAGAAAAGATCATTCAACAACCAAAAACTTTGGTGTACTTTAAACTATAATGAACCTATACCTTACTTTCAGTAAGTTTAACACAAGTTAACAATTTTCTTTAAACCGCAATAAAATAACTCATAAAGTATGACGTTAACATAAGCCTAATTCAATTGAACAACGTCGATACTGTCGTTCTAGTAAGTAATAATGTAACTTGTATTTGGTTTTTGTTCTATAATTATTACGGTCGTGTGGAGGGTTTGGGGCTGGCGGAGTGCAGCACTTGAGCCCTGCAGGACGAGTGATTGAAAGTGGAGCCAACCAATACAACCAGCGCTTCTTAAACTTCCATGTTTCTCTTGAAATACGGAGTTTAATCTATAATAGGTATTCTGTTTTCTATTCTATCAGTTAGTTTTCTTGTCGTGAGCTCTTTTTTTCATGACTATCGATGCCCATAGTTTAGTTTAGTTTAGTTTAGTTTAGTTTATTTTAGTTACTTCCATATCATTATGTCTTATGGCATACTGTTGTGGGGAAATGCTAATTTCGTGCTGCAGAAGCGAGCTATTCGGGCAATATATAAACTAGCCTCTACTACGTCGCTTAGAGATAAATTTAAGGAAATTGGGATACTGACTGTTCACTCTCAATACATTTTAGAAAATGTATTGTATGTACGAAAGAATATTACTGATTTCAATGAGAAGAGTGCTAATCATGATAGAAATACTAGGAACAGGCACAAACTAGATGTAGCATTTCATAGACTGATCAGAGTAAAGAATTCCTTTAGGGGTCAATGTATACTACTCTAAAGCGTTCAAAAACTCTCAATCAACAAATTTAAAAAAGTAGTTAAGGAACGCTTGTGTGGTAAGGGATATTACAAAGTAATAGATTTTATGACAGATACCATACCTTGGGAATGGTACCCTCCTGCCAGGCTACTTCTATACAAAAATAAATATAAATTATATTTTTTTAATGTATTTAAATGAAGAATGTTTATTGAAGAAATGAATGAGGCCCGCTGAGTTTGTTTCGCCGGTTCTTCTCAGGACAGGGCTAGGGTGGAACCGGTGGTAGATGGATATTTTTGACGTTCAAAAAGCAATTTTTCAAATTCTATTTTGAATAAAAATATTTTGATTTTGATTTTGATAGACATCCGCATATATACAGATGCGCTGCCCTCCTTTCTCCTCCCACCTCCATGAGCCACCGGCTACTTACACACTGCACGAAACGTGACAGGACAGCTGTCACTCTACGCCAGACTCGTGTAAGAGGAGAGGTACCTCCCCGGTCGTGGCGGCCCAATTCGGCTGCGTGCAAGCATGCTGTGGGGCACTACCTCTTACAAAAAACATCGGTTGTCTGTAAAGTCGATTTACTGACGATAGTTGAACGTGACAACGTCTTAAGAAAATACTGATGGAATGGTAGCATTTTTCAAAAGAAAATTTAAATTTAAAATTTTTGTTCCTAAATCCTAAAACATGTATCATACATCCGTAATATTGTTCGGTCAATCATTCATTCAAAACAGGACATGTACAATCAACAATGTACATTTGACAACTAGGTAACGCCGCATGTTGTCAAATTTTTTGGAACAGCCTGCTCTATCGATTTATAAGACGTTATCACGCCAAAAAGCTCATTGACACGTCGGCTGTTTTAATGACTGACAGTCTTGCGTATGTCGCTTGTCCATTGCCGCCATGATGGTCCGTAAACAAAGATGGAACACGTGTTACACGGAAGTCGGAACACACAGAATTACATATTTTCGCTATAGGTATTATTAAGATGAATGTCATCTAAATTCTTTTATTACGACCTTACTTGTATAATTGAATAGAATAGAAGACTTTATTATGGATTAATATATGTACTACGACCAATATTTTATGTGGCGACTTAATCTAACATACATTCGGAAGTTATATCAAATTAAAACAGTAGGCATATAATATAAAATACAAATTTAAATGTTAATTAAATTTATTAACAATTTTTTTTTATTTTGGTATTTACTAAATGAAGGCCCCATTTAAGTGCGCCGGCTAATGCCTACCATAATATCATTCTTCTTATCATTCTTTAAATGTTTTATCATTCACACTCATGTGTGTGATTTTCATTTCCTGAGAAATAAAAATCCTGATATTGTTGTTCTTATATGCAACAAAAATAATTACGCGCCGTACTCACTCAGTACTCGCACAGAGCAAAGTAAATAGATTTAGTGTGCTGTCACCATATGATATCAAGATTCAAGAGGATACAATATTATGAGTACAAGTGACATTATTTTGTAGTAGGAACTAGAACGTCTTTCTCCGTCGGCATGGATAGTTTCGCCGCAAACTTCACATCTCACCGGTCCCCACGCACATGTTACAACTTTAATTTTAGGGAGATTTGGTAGTCTACGTCATCCTGTGCATTTGTTGCTATAGATGGACATATGGGCATATAAATATAACGCACCAAAAGAAATTTTCACATTCAGTAGTTCCTGTCAACATTCCGATAGCAAAAATTTAATTTTGTGGGAAAAATGTCCACGAGAGAAATGTGCTAAGAAATTTTATAGCCACAGATAATTTATGTGTGACACACGAGCGTCACCTTGTTAATGTACGTGCTGTCCTCGCAGAAATAATTGAGTCGATATAATTAGCGAAATACTTTGACTCCGTTTTAATGGAGTGTTTATTTGATTTCATAATTTATCTCTTGCATATATCTACTAATTTATCATTTTTAATTATATTGTAATTCGTCACGTTTTTAAGGACCGTACCTCTACTTGCTCCTTTTGTCTCTATAACGGTAAAGCTCTTCCAGTGTAATATCTCCGAACAGGTACATTGCCATGGGTATACAATTTTTAATATTAATTTTATAATGGTTGTTTGTTTAGCATTTTATAGCATACGAGCAATCGGAGCCATTTTCATGACTACTGACACCGATGGACATCCACATAGACGATATACAGATGCGTTTGCCCCCCTTCCTCCTCCTCCCTCCATAGGCCACCGGCTACTTGCACACAGTACGAAACGCTATAGACATCTGTGACTTTACGCCGGTTTCATGTAAGCCAGAGGTCGTGCCGGCCCATTTCGGCTACATGCATGCATGTAGTGTGCACTACCTCTTACTTAATACTTAATTTCACAATCTCCTCTTACTTAATTTCATAATGGTTGTGCCATTAAGTCTAAGCTAGATTCAGCGAGCGCTATAGCATGCTAAGAATAAAAAGCAGCAGCGTCATCTAGCGGCCGCAGTTGTAAACGGAACTATCCGAAAGTGAAATTCTTTATCAAAATCAGTCGATGCACTTATGAGGTCAATGACATACCCACATTTAAGCAGATAATGTGGCAATGGTAAGAGGATCCCTTAATAAACAAGATGATGGGGAAAAACAGTACTAGATAACTGTAATGTATGTAGTGTAGTAATGTAATGTAGTAGGTACTTATTACATGTTAGACATTAGTGCAGTAACTGCGATAGAAGGCAGTTATGTATGTCCACTTTGATATCTTCTATCTTATAGGTGTTTTTAAAGTGTCAGATATATTACAGATGCCGATCCCACTGACTGATAATGTGAAAAGACGAAATCCGGCCATGTAGGTGTGGTGATAACAAATGCTTGAATACCTCGGCCAAGTTGGAATCACGGGGGCGATAGAAAAGGTTCCGCATAGTGGCCGAGCAAATACTATTTTCAGTAAATATGTCTAAGGTCTATGACTTATAGGATATACATTTGTTTTTAAAAGGTTAGTATTTCATGTACGAGGTAACTTTTATATAGTCTTCTAACAAAAAAAATACAAGTTGATCACTGATAACATTTAATAAAACTTTAAGCTACAAGATGCCCTGAAACTGCACAGATAAGACTAACGATTTTAGTTTTTATATTATACTAGCTGCGCCCCGCAGTTTCACCTGCGTAAATTTCGATCCGGTGGAAAATAGAAAACCATCCCATGGCATCTCAAAGGAACATTTTTTCGGGATAAAAACTATGTGTACCTATGTGTTAATCCAAGTTATCGCCTGTGTGTGCCAAATTTTATGAAAATCGGTTCAGCAGTTTTTGCGTGAAGGAGTAACAAAAACTAAATAAACAAACAAACATACAAACTTTCGCATTTATAATATCAGTAGGATTAGGATTAGGATTAAAACGCACGGAACCCAAGTGAAAAAAAACATCAGAAATTCTTATGAATAAAGTCGAAATTAGATCATTTCAATGAAGAACAAGATTAAAGAAAGAGAATTATACTTGAAGCAGTTGAGGAGTCGACATTTATTGATAAAACGGGTTCCTTATCTGGCGGAGGTGTTGTGACGACTGTTTATACAGAAACTAAATGGGTTTTATTAGAGCGGCTCAGCTTCTAAATGTCGCATTAAAATAATTCAATAATTACATCTCAAATTAATAATCATCGCAACTGATTTTGACACGATAGGTGCAGCTAAGTTATACGCTCTCAGTCCGGCAGTGGGCGTCTTTTTGCTGTTGTTGTTGATGATGATGATGATGATGTTACCTAATTAAATACGTTCACTTCAAAGTAATTCAAATTATAGAAATATTGAGTCACTCAATCTTACTTACTCTTTATTTTTTAGCACATCTATATTTGGAGCTCCTTAAAATGAATCTAAACTGATTTTACATGTCAATCGTTCCATAACCACCAGGACAATAATTGGCATATGCTTATAAAGTGTCCCTTTTAGCCAACAACCTGACTTGGCCTACCGTAACCTACCTTTTAATTCGATATTTCGACGGGATTGAAACTTACGGGTGGACGGTAGCTGTTAGCTTGTAAATTGAATGATAAAATCATTTTAAATGTAACTGTTCTAAATGTGATCAAATTTCAGACAAGAAAATCGAAGAATACCTCCAAGACAACCACACGTGATCAGGAAAATAGAAACCCAAGGGTCGAAATGTTGTTTGATTTAAACTCATACAAAAAAAGACACATTTTCCGGTGGCCTACTGGAGGAGGGCATCAGATCGGATTATGCGGATGAACATGTTCGTGTCTAGTTAGCAACAGACCCCGGTTGCTTGCCGCCATATTGAATAACCCGGGGGGTAAGACTGAGGCCAATCAGTTCAAATACCTAGTTACCTTGTAAAGTTATTCAGTCTCTGATTTAATACATGAAGTATTGCACTTGTAAAGTTTGAGAAGCGCGGCGGTTCACATTTTTTGCGTAATCTTTTTTACAATGTGTACGTGTTTTGAGGCGGCTCAATTTACGAGCTGTGAAACTGTTCGAGAGGCTGAGCTGTTCCGTGATTTATATACGCTTGCATAGCATGCATGCATAGTTACTGATATACATACCTACACGTGTGTACAACCATACATACATAATTACACAATTCATCGTCATCATTGTGATCATTGTGATCAGTGATGTGATGTACAAATGAGAAACACATCAAGTTTAGTGTTGTACTTAGACATTATGATGAAATGTGTCTGTGTGTATGTACACGATCTCCGTGCAGGGGCCGGTCGGCGAGGGATGCGGGTAGCAGGAGGGTTCTCTTGCCGAAGAGTTCATGTCCAGCAGTGGGCCCAACCACACCAGCAATCATTTCCATTCATCGTTTTATGTATACCTACATCGAAATAACCTCTCGCTTACACGAGACCGGAGCAGGCGTAAAGAGACAACTGTGCTATCGTGTTTCGTGCGGTGTGTAAGTAGCCGGTGGCCCACGGAGGTGGGAGAAGAAAGGTGGGCAGCGCATCTGTATAGCCGGTAGTCATGAAAGTGGCTCCGACTGCTCGTTTGCCCCCCCTATGCCGTAAATGAAAATAAAAGTGTTTTTATTCAAAAATAGAATTGTACAAATCACTTTTTGAACGTCAATAATTATAACTACCTCCGGTTCAACCCTAGCTCTATCCTGAGAAGAACCGGCGAAACAAACTCGGCGGGCCATAAAAAAAATAATCATTACTTAATAGTAGATACAAATTTCCTTTTGCTTATCACACCTGTGACACATCTCACATCCATTCAGTTATTACACATAGCTACATAACAAAAGGCACGGCCTTAAGCATCTAACTGTGCGGATGTCTATGTACACAGACATATACTTTGACCTCACAGATCATAATGTAATTCCTATTTCTACGTGACGGTTGTCTTCCATTAATCCGATCCCCCATGTGGCCCCTCAACCCGCCAACCGCAAGAGACGCCACAGCACAGCTATCACTTCACGTAAGTATAGACAACAAATAAATGTGTGTGTCTGTTTGTAATTTTTTATCGGGAACACGAGTTGTGCCTGGGGTCGCGTCAGATCCTCAGTTCCAGGAAGGAGAGGCGACGCAGATGTCGGGCGCAGCCGGGCGGCGCGGCTTGTTTATATACCCAGCTCTGTTTTGAATGTGATTTGAAATCTGTGGACTAATCACATTATTGATAGCTCTGTGCTAAGAAAGTAGCGGCGCGTGAGTATAGCTACACTCATTCCATTTTTATAGTAGGTACCTATAAGGGAACAAACGAGCAGTCGGAGCCATTTTCAAGACCCATAGACATCTGCATAGATGCGTTGCCGTCCTTCCGTCCTTCTTCTCTCTCCATGGGCCACCGGATACTTACACACCGGTCACTTCACGCCGGTCTCGTGTAAGCGTGAGGTACCTCCCCGGTCGTGCCGGCCCATTTCGGCTGCATACAAGCATGCGTGGCTCTTACTGATCAATTAAAAAATACAAATTACTTAATATATTTTAGGACAGTTTAGTTAATTTGTTAACTTCATATTTGATAACAAATAACGAAAGGAAGTTAAAAACACCGAGACACAACATAAAGCATAGAAAAGAAGCGAGTCAGCAACAGTTGTAAGGATGTTTATGGGCGTCGGTAGTGTTGGGATGAAGTCGACTCACAATAATAATAAAAAAATAAATATGTATTTATTTTGCAAGGTTGTAGTTACAATCATTAGAATCAGTTTTGGAACAAAAAAAAAAACAAACATTTAAATCTTGCAAAATCGGGTCTCAAGCTCGGCATTTACTGACTGGCGTCAGCACCGATCCTCCGTTTGAGCCGCTCAATGAATACACCAGGTGGAGCTGTTGGTGGAGCTGGAGATGTTACGACATCACACGGTGTGTGCTTAACTGCTCAAGTCGCGGGTCACTCGGATCAATCTACACGAAGACTGACAAGGCGACATTCACCGACATCACCAC
>LUGF01020474.1:37231-114026 GCA_001625245.1 Calycopis cecrops
AAACCATTTTTTTTTTTTTTTTCATAGTATAGGTGGACAAACGAGCAGCCGGAGCCATTTTCATGACAACCGACGCCCACAAACATCCGCATAGAGGCTATACAGATGCGCTGCCCTCCTTTCTCCTCCCACCTCCACGGGCCACCGGCTACTTACACACCGCACGAAACGCGACAGCACAGCTGTCACCTCACGCCGGTCTCGCGTAAGCGAGAGGTACCTCCCCGGTCGTGCCGGCCCAATTCGACTGCATGCAAGCATGCAGTGTGGCACTACCTCTTACCGAAGTTTAAAGGTACTCAGATAATCAGCAGGACCTCAGAGGTCAGTAATGTTAATGCGGCAGGTGGCCCGGGCCGACGTCGCGAGTTATAAATGTGCCAAGTTCTTTATATGCTAATATTGTGCACAGGTGAAGGCGACACTGTACGACTGTTGTAGATGACACAGATTAGGTACCGGTTTACGAAGAGGTCAGTTAGAGGTACTACCAGGTATTGGGGAGGTACCACTCGGGCGCCTTTAAACTGATGACTATCCAGTTCACAAGATTTAGTAAGGGTTTGTTGCTACCGAATCGAATCCGACCGGGGAGGTACCGCTAGCTCACACGCCACCTGAAATGATAGCGTTTGCGACTGTACATTACATTACATTACATTACATTGCATTACATTACCTACTCGAATTATGGCAACGTCAAATCGCTCCGATTTGTGAAAGAGAAATAAGCAGTCGGAGCCAAAATAAGAGTTCTCTCTAAAAGAGGCTTCTCACTTGACCTGTGCTGACATTGTAACGATTAAGAACCAAAGCTTGCGTCATATATACTAGGGTATAGGGTTACTTTTTGGTCACCAGTAAATTTTCAGGTTTAGTTCAGAATCAATAATACATTCGATTTATAAAATAAAAAAATAATTAGATATAATTACTTTGTCCCATGTTATAAACATATTTCTTTGTCACCGCGTGGCATCTGACTAGCAAGTTGCGATCGGCCGGTGTCACTGACCTTGAAGTCTATACATTTCGTGTACGAGCAATGATCGATGTATTTTTAAGGACCATTTCATATCGATTTTTATTTAACAAAATATTACTATTAGACGATAAAATTTAATACACAGCCTTGGAATGATGTGACCAAAAAAGTCAACCAGTATAAAAATACTCTCCTAAAAACACTGTCAGCTAAATATTGTTCTGTTTTTATTAGGTTTTATTAAATCTACCTATATATGTGATCCCCATTGCCACAAATTTATGGCGTTTCAGATGCTCGGCTTTAAAGTTGCTTTCCCTCCTAAATTCTAAGGATCTTTCTCATCTGCGGGAGAGTGGTCGGCCGCCCATTCGACTGCAAACAGATAATCACCTCTCATGACGATTACTCATGGTTGTAATACAGACAAACCTGTATTTGGTTTTGGCACAGCTCACTCCGGAAATATCCTAAATTTGAATATAAAAGGTCAGCAACATTTAATACGTAGTTTCCTATAATATGTACTAACGAATACGTACCGCACAAGGTGTCTCAGGGCGCCGTTTCGACGGCCCGGCACAAACCACCTAAAGTTGGCGCTCCGGCGACATTTCACAACTAATATCAAAAATGTTCGATTGTATATTTAAATTGACATGTTAATTATCATTTGTCATGTGTGCGCCACCCACGCACACTCTCCACCTGCTTACGGTACATTATACACACACAGCCACAATAACATTAATTGTGTTTCACGAAACCTGTCCCGAGCTGTGGCCTGTGCATCTGTGCTTGCCATTTATGCCTTACTAGCTGCGCCCCGCGGTTTCACCCGCGTAAATTTCGATTCCGTGGAAAATAAAAATCATCCCATGGCACCACAGGAACATTTTTTCTAGATAAAAACTACCGTATGTGTTAATCCAAGTTACCCTCTACGTATGTGCCAAAAATTTCATGAAAATCAGTTCAGCAGCTTTTGCGTTGTGGAGTAACAAACAAACATACAAACTTTCGCATTTATAATATTAGTAGGATTCTTTTTGTGTTCTATCTATATGTTAAATAAAAACGCCTCATGTTTGTGATTGATTAAATTCAACATGTAAGTGAGATAATATTGTGCTGGCCGTTTTACTAACAAGCTGCTGGTGGATCAAGCTGAAAATTGGTTGAAAATCAGCCTTAATGACCTAGGAGATACCAAGGTAGTCAAAAGAGGAAGTTTGTAAAAAGAAGAATTAGAAAAAAAGAATTTAGAGTTTAGACTAAAGACTTATGTTTTGCGAATGTCTATGGGCGGCGATAGTTATCTATCATCTGCTCGAAAAAAGACGAGTTTATTCGAACGATATCTTTAAAAATACTTAGAGAATAATAAGTAGGAGGTGTGCAAGACACGGGGAGGTGCATCGTTTTGCTCAGCGTTACTGTTTCACACTACTTTACCCGCCATGTTACAAGACATTTTTTCCAGATTTAATTAAGTATATTGTTACGGAAAGTGTATCAAAAATACCAAAAAATTCAAAGGTCGTCCTAAAGGCTTCAATCAAAACCTAATCTCTCTTTGTTTGAACAAAGTTTTTTAAACGCTTTTAGGTAACTGTGGCTAACAGACTAACAGTTTTTAAATATAATATAAAGGAGCAAAAGAACAGTTGGAGCTTTTGATAATTATACTGACGCCCACAGACATCTGCATAACGTCAGGGACATAAGTATCTGCAAACCGTGCGGATGTTTGTGGTGTCGGCCTCACAAGGCTGCTCCCTTGCATCTTTATACTATTTAAAAATCCTAGATTTCACCCGACCTGGCATCTCTCTCAACAAAAGTTACGGTTATAGCATTTTATTTTTATTCTTTTTTTATTTTGTTTCCCAATTGTTACAGATAAATTTTATTACCCAGTAGGCGGACACGCTCTGATAATGATTATATACAACAAACAGTTTACAAACGCTATCTCTGTAACGTTACAAGTCCCAATGAAAGAAATAGATAAGAAATATTCATAACCAACAATTAATATAAAACGGTAAATTTATTTCATTTTTACTGTTACGTTGTAAGAATTATAACGTCACTTTATTTTTATCATTACACGTAGTCATTTATAATTATGATTGTCAACTAATAAGAGAACACTAGCAAGAATTTGCTTATCATTAAATTAATTATCAGTTAATAAATCAGTTGAGAAATTTATTATAAAAACAATTAACATTTGACAGGAATAAACAAGACGTGAACGGCGTCTTAAGTTTTTTTATTTCGATTTTATTCTAAAGACCTAATTTTATTATTTATTTTATTGAGACTAATTTCAACTAGACGAATATTACCAAATATAATTTTATTTATCAGAATCAAGGCCTGCATTCGCTTATAAGTAGACATGGGAACGGAGGAGCACGTAAACCAATCAGATAATATTTAAATGTCATTATAAATTTAACATAAAATGTATCATAAAGAGATTTAATTTCTGCGTCTCAAAGAAATATAAAACAATACAATGAATATAAATTGATCCATTAATTATTTAATCTCATCTAGATTTTATTATGTAATAATATATAAACAGAACAAATAACCGACTTTCAGCAGTTGGTATTTTAATTAATATCTACTATTTATATTATATGAGTCGACAGTTTAAATTTATTGCACTCTTCAATATGATTTAAAATTTGCTTCAATCTTTTGAAATACGAATTAAAACAAAATAAATGAAAGTAAAAACATAATCAACATTTTTAAAACTTAGAATAGTTATGTTTTATTTTTTTTTTTACTAGAAATGAAACAAAAAGTGTTATATATTTTAACAATGTTTTTACGCCGCGTAAGTCGGATATTTTCACTTAATGCTGCCGCCATTTGGAATTTAATTCGACTCGTACAAATCTCATTAAAACACTGAAGCTTCCGGCCACTAACTCACGGCCACACATGATGATATAATCATTAAAAACATCGCTCACAAATATTGCGTTAAATAAATATTACATTACCGATATCGTCGTTAACATCGGCGAATGAAACTCGTAAATTAGTTTAATTGATAATGTTAAAGAAATGGTTTGAAAGGTATCATCAGCTTTCGTGTAAGAACCATAAACTAGTTCCGCTACTGGACGATAGATGGCGCTGCATGTAACATCACTGGCGGTTCCAAGTCGATTGACTCTAACGTTCTCACATTATTATTATATTAACAATGTAATCATTTTTTTTATATAAAAATATATTTGTGATTATGGCGTATAAATCAAAAGTACTTCCTGGTCATGAATTCCATAATTTGACAATTTGTTGTTGTTGTATTGGACAATAGATAATTTAATGCATGGTTGTCTCTATAAATAATAATCTCATGAAAAAAATAATAATCTGTTATTGTTAATTAATAATTATCATTCCCTGGCTGCGTCCTGCGGTTACATCTGCGAAAGTTTTCATTCTGTAGTAAAAGCGATAAACAATTATTCAAGACTAATTATAGGTACTTACTTAATAAGCAGTAAATTGTAATATTAGGCAGTATGTAATAAATAGGGCTTATTGTAAAAAAATAATCTAGTAATTTACCTACGTCTAGTAATTTTCATTACTTTTACCTTTGTAAAAACGGAAACAATGATTATCCCAAATTACTATTATTATATTTATGGACTAAAAAAGATTTAAAATATTTTTTACTATTAACCTACATCATATTTCACGCTACTCTCTAATAGGTTTTTAATTTTTATGCTTAAGTAGGTAGTATAGGATAGTGCGAATACACCGTCTCGCTAAATAGGGGCTGAATCTAGGGTCGCCAAAATGTTTACGGCGAAATATAGTATTTTTCAAAATATGCATTAAAACATAGTATAATACTGCAATCAAATATAGCACTTTAGGGCCAGGTTCAATTTTAAAAAAAATCGCTATCTACAATATAACATATTGGAAATATAGTATTTTTGCTTACTAATATATTTCTTCAACAGTATATAGTACACAGACCTGAAATATATTAATATAGCACGGTTGGAAACCCTAGCTGAATCACGTAATTTTACGGAAACTATAGACACAAATATTATAAACCAAGCAACAACTACTCGCTACTCTGTCAACGTCATTCTTTTAATCGAAATTGATTTTTGTTAATAAACCCTCGGGCGCGCGGTAAAGTGCTGCTCTCTTATGGATCGAGCATTGTCCTGTGTCCTGTTGTACATGCAAATTAGTTTTATTTTACCACAGATACTTTAAGCTCCCTATTACTTGTTTCCTGCCCTTCTTCACCAGGTCGCCGTCGTCAGCGGCAACCACCATGGCTGTTGATAAAATTATCGCAAGGACCATAAGAGAGAAGCTTAGGCTGTGTTAGGACCAGTAACTTTAGATTAGAAATAATTAGGAGCAGGACGAAAATCACCAAATCACGTATTTGTGATGGAACTTATTCGAGACGGTGCGATCGAGTAATATTTTTTGAGCGCATTTGGTAAGTATGCAAAAATATTTCAAAATAAATTAACTTTTTACTCCGAATATTTTCACCGAATCAAAACTGATGCTAAAAATTCCAAATGCGATCGTCTGTACTTAGGTATGTTTGTTATCCTTTAACGGAAAAAATAGTTAAATGATTTAAATAAATAAATAATAATAATATAGGTAAATGATTTGGCTACAATATAGATTATAATTTATATCAGATTTAAGCATAAAAGTGGGTACTTGTCTGGTTAAACTTCAATATGTTGAGGCAGATTATACACGAGTGCAACCGCAGGACGCAGCCAGTAACAAAACCAACAACGGAATATTGCGTCGACGAATATTAGTGATTAGAATAAAGGATTGAAATGTATTACCTGTAGTAACAATATCAGATTAACATATTACGGTCCCGTAGCGAGTGTGGCGCAGGTTCTAGATAACCTTACGGTAGGACCTAGCGACCGGTTTGAGGTCTGGCTCTCCGCGCACCTAGGTCTAGGTACTTATGTCTGCTGCTCTGGTACTTATGTCTGTGTTTTTGTGGCATTTATTTGTGTACTGCTCGGTGCTCTGTTAATAAAACTGCTGTCTAAACCTGATTTGAAAGTCATTTTGATGACCGATCCAGTGGTTACGTAGCTCGGGTAGCGGAGCATGTTGCGCCAGGGGTCGCGGGTATGAGTTCGGTCTAATTTCTACAACAAAAATCTTAAATATCTATTAAGCGCTATCATTATTTTTGTAAGAGGTAGTGCCACACCGCATGCTTGCATGAAGCCGAATTGGGCCCGCACCACAGGGGAGGTAATTCATGCTTACACGAGACCGGCGTAAAGTGACAGCTGGGCTATCGCGTTTCGTGCGGTATGTAAGTAGCAGGTGGCCCATGGAGGTGGGAGGATAAAGGAGGGCAGCGCAATTGCATAGCCTCTATGCGGATGTCTATAGACGTCGGTAGTCATGATAATGGCTCCGACTGCTCGTTTACCCTCCTTACCATAGAAAAAAATTCCGGCTCCGGTAAAACGATGGCTAATGCTATAAGTTATAAGCTGAAAGAAAAATGATCTTTGCACTTGTGCTATATAAAAAAAACCACCGGGGCATAGGTACGAGCCCCAGGCAGTTCAGCCCGTTTGAGGCAAACCCGAGGTATAAAAAGTGGCGGTGATGTAATTCTATATTATATCACGTGTCCACAGGTATATTTTATAGCTAAAAGGTTTTACGAGGTCAGATAAGAAGCACCTACGACTAAATATCGATTTATCTGTGTCTGTAATACATGTCAGAATATATTATATACAATCGAATATTATCTATTGTAAACTAAGAAAATTAAGGTAAACTATTGTATAATATATTGAAAAAATGAGGTAATTTTCTTATCAAATTTTTTTACACTTAAGATTTATGCTTACGTTTTATTTTTACATTTAAGAACAATATAACTTTATTGTTGATATGAAGCATAAATCTCATTTTTAATATTGAAGAACAACGGTGATTCACAAACCAAAATGATAACAAAATGCGTGGTATATAATTTAAAAACAATTGTTTTATATTTTTTTAATAGTCTGGTTTTAAGTTTTTTGAAGCGCACTTATCAAGTTTTAGTAATATCAGTAAAACCTAATGTATATTTTAGTGCAAACAATAAACAAGGTTTTATATAGTGTTAGTTTAATGTTATTTCATTACTAACAAGGAATTTGTGGTGAAAAAACAAACAAAAAAAAATAACATAAAATATTTCGCGCTGCTTCGCTGCTCGCTGAATTAATTTTATTTTTTATTAAAATTCCACGGTTTTTTTTCGCGCGGAGAAATCTAATTATGCATCGTTGCTATGTCAGTTTGCTTGCCGGTATTAAAACATGCTACATCATTATTACTATCGCATTAATTTTTTTTTTAATAGTGAAGTGGATTTTTTTTCACAATTAGCAAAAGTTTCCGTGTAACCTTTGCTAACCGACGTCCACAACTAATGCGGTTAAGGAGATTCCCTGTTTATTTTACCCTCCTTCATCCCATCCGATTGATGGGCCACCGCGCTGTCTACAACTAAGTGAAGTGCGACAACGTAGCCGTCGCTTCACGTCGGTACTACGAGATAACATGTACCGCTCGACAGTATCAATATAGTTAATGAGAGATTTTTATTCTCCAATTGGTGTAAAGTATTTCCGTCGATCGTATTTAAATGAATAGTTTAATTCATATGTGTAAGTAATTAATATGTTTATAGATTATTATCATTTTAAGCCAAATGTCATTGGAAATTGAATATCTATAATCTAATTAAATTCAGATTAAAATAATTAAATAAATTAAAACATCGAGCTGACTATATTTTACATTTAAATGTTTCTTTATTAATTAAAATTACAAAACATTAATATTGTACACACAAATATTACATGCACAAAGAAACAGAGTTAATTATAAATATTAATATTATAAAATTATGTTATTTATGAATAATAAATTGTTATTTCGTACTTATTATCAATTAAAATAACAACAAAACAAATCCGCTTTAAATATTTTTATCCTAACATAAGATAAGTAATTTGGTAACAATTATTTTTAATATTTTATAATACTTAAAATAAGTAATTAATAACTAATTATGGACTATCATCATTATATTTTATGCTAAATATACTCAAGCCTTCTAGTATAGGCTTTATACTATAGGTCAAAGAGTGGTTAAATTAAATTATAGCCAAAATGTAGATGTAACACAAGAATATACAAGTTTAAATCCTGCTATTAAAATGAAATGAAATGAAAATGTATAGGAAATATAATTTCTATTATAATAATTACTAGCTTCTGCCCGCGGCTTCGCCTGCCTGGATTTCGGACTTCAAAAATGATTCAAAATTTTAACTTATTATGTTATTCTGATATAAAAGCTTCATGAAAACTGTAAACTAACTTAAAAATAACTGTAAAGTTTAATGAAAATCCGTTCAGTAGTTTTCGTGTGAAAGTATACATCCGACCAACTAGAAAAGCAAAAATAAGTAGGTTAGACGACGTACTAATAAGTAATTACTGTCTTTGCAATCTAGCCCAGTATAATCTTGATCTAGAATTAGATGAACTTTAAGTGTAGGTACGATGTTGTTCTAAACAAGATTTGGGACCATATATACATGCCGACCAAAACGCTAATAAAAATAGTATTGATTTTAGCTCTTGTATTAATTTCGTATTCAATTTATTGATGAGATATTATTACTTTATGATATGATTCTACAATGAACAATATTCTTTGTGGAATCATATTTTTATCTGCATTGGTAGTAGCTTTGAAAATTTAATTCTGATATCTATTATTATTTATAATTTTCAATTTATAAACTGTTTTATGTATTTTATTAGACATACTCGGCATCAAATATATTACATGTGCTATGCGAGCAGGTTTACTGAGTTTTGATCAGTTTGTGGATCAAAATCTAAACGTTCAAGCTATAATGTCGACACGGGAAATCGATCTTGTAGTATTTCGAAAAAATGAGAAACTTTATTCGCAATTTTTAAGATACTACAGAACCGCTCTCCTGCTTCGATATGTTTATGAAATACCTACTGTATTATAGACTCAAAAATTTTGTAAATGTGCCAAATTTCATAAATGTAGAGTTAATAAGTTTCTAGCATTAATGGGATCGAAAGAGACTCGAAATGAAGCGTGTAACAACATACTGTTACTATTGTTTTGTTGGACTCACACTACCGAGTATCTAGAGATCCTTGCGAGTTGTTTAGTTGTCTGTGTGTATCGTTCACCACATAAACATAGATATTATACTTTCACCTGTAAACAACTTTTAACTTACATGTTTACACGTACACTGTACAGTTTGTTTCACAAAACAATTAATATTTTAAATATTATTACCCTTTGCGTACAAAATAGAGTTGACCGTGTATAAGTACAGTGTTCTCTTTCAGGAATCGAACCCCTACTGAACGTGTAGTGGCCTCATATAGAATCAATACCAGAGAGGCTTTTACAAAAGTGTACAAGGAATTTAAACAAAAGACAAACAAACAATCTGTACTCAAACAATAAAATACTATTTATTTTACAACACAAGTTACCTGTCGTGGTACCTCGATACGTACAATACAAAAATAAACAGTTTTATTATCTAAATAAAATGCAGTAATACACTTTAAATATAGAATAAATTTAACGTTAATACCTTTTGTTAGTTTTATTTTTTTTGTGTGAATCAGGAATATCAGACAGTTTTGAAATAAAACTCCCGAATTAATAGTTTCTTATTATATTGAGTTGAAAATCATCGAAGTAAATTATGTGATAATATATTGGGAATCGTTTAAATGATAATTACATGACTTTTCATCGAGAGAATATCTACTGTGACCCGAAATCTTTGACAGACCAATTTGTCGGTAAAGCTTGACCATTTCGCTTAGCACATACCTATAAATACCTACGTGTCAAATAAAGGTTCAGACTACAAAATGGGCAATAGGTATAACTAACAAGTCACGTTTAAAAAAAAAAATATCTGTTCGTTGGCAGTGCGTTTTATTTTTTTTTCATTTTACATCTTTTGGTGCGTTTGGGAAGAATTATAAAATAAAAATTTTACAATAGACATCGACATCAAATCCGACGAGAGAAATAAGAACGTCATTTTAACTTCCGAGAACTGGTCAGAAATAAAAATTAAAATTCATAAAAATGATACTTTAAACTAAACTTATTTCTATATGTAACGATAAAACATTACATACATATTATATATACTATATACACTACTACTACTATACTACTACTATACTATATACTACTACTATAGGTACATTACTAACACTGTTCTCTTTTTCGTTTTGCGTGAACTGCATTGAAGCTGTTGGATTTCCAAAGCATAGTAGGTTACCAGTACTAGTTATAAAGAAGTGAAATATTACCAATAAAGAATGGATACTAGGTACTGAGCGGTGCCTTAGAATGATCGTTACAATATATTGAAATTTGGTGTGGACTCAGGCTCAGGGCTCATCTAACACGGTGATCAAGTCCAAACATCACTTGACCATCACCAGAACCAGAACCAGGGTGACAAAAGTCTAAATCTGTACTTACAACTCTAGTAACTACTTAGTACTCACTCTATCAATTTTTAATAACCGTGTAACTATATACTCACCTTCATTTATAGTTCTTATAAGGAGAAAATAACTGGTGGAGCTCTTTAGTGACAAGCAACGCCTATAAACATCCACACAAACTTGGATACCTGCATGTTGACCCTTCTTCTTCAATCAAGGAAACTCATACCATACGAAATACGATAAGATAGCAGTACCTTAATGAAATGCGAAGCTAAGTTCATTATTCTAAAACATAAAGAGGCAAACGAGAAATCGGAGCTATTTTCATGACTACGACACCCATAGACATCCGCATAGAGACTAAATAGAGGCGTTGCCCCCCTGCCTTCATCGCCCTACACAGGCCACCGGCAACTTACCACACGAAACGTGACAGCACAGCTGTCACTTTACGCCGGTCTCATGTAAGCGAGAGTTACCTCCCCGGTCGTGCCGGCCCAATTCGGCTACATGCATGCATGCAGTGTGAGCAGCATGCACTTGGCCACCAACCATGGTACTTGGCACATGGCACTATTTCTTACTGTGTTTACTTAAGATTCAAAACCGCATATAGATTTTCATGGTGGTAGAGATACAAATGATTTCAGAGGTTCGTGCAGGATAATTTTAACGAACTAAGAAAAAGTAATAATAATACACATTTATATCAGATTAACATCCATATTTTGTTATTAACATAACATAATAATAATATGTTAGTATTATTTTACACTTTCATATTTACACATTCTTTTTTTTATACACACTTAGCTTATGTTTTTTAATATGACACACTTAATAATAAGAATACGGATATTTATTTATTTATATGGAGAACGATACAGAAACAATTACATGTTAGATACTATACAATATTGAGTTACAATTCTATAATTAATAAATTGTTTCCTTGGAGTCTCACTGAGAACATACAATTGTTTTTTTAAATTTTGAAATGAAAGCAATTTATCTTAAATAAATTAATATCATCTACATGTATTTCTTTATGTATTTATTCCCGTTCGATGGACGAGCTGACAACTAGAGATCGGGTGGTCACGTATACAATTTGTAGAGCTCGGTGGTGAGCTGGTGGTTGTCTCTCGGACCTCATCAGACCCTGACCAGGCGGGGAACTCAGGGCGCCGCCAACCAAAAAAGACCGACGAATTTATCCAAATTTGGCGATATCATGTGTGTAGAGTTTTTTAGTTTTTGTTTGCATGTCATGCAAACAAAAACTAAAAAACTCTACAACAGAAAATATCGTGTGTAGGATTTGTCGCTGTGATTTTCCAGCCAACATTTTAAAAAGGTACATAGAGTTGGAATATAATAGAGGCCTCTCAGCGCTTAATAATAGTATAATCATAAAGTAAAAGTAGATTAGATCTTCCTAACTGAGAATATTGTCACATTTTTACCAGTCGTAATTATGAATGACATTAAAACAGCTAGAAAATGACGCGAAAATGCTAATTTTATTTGTGTTTATATTATAATGGCAATTGTAAAGCCAAAATTATACAGCTGTCTAATTATAAAAAAATACACGAACATTAGAAATTATAAGCATATTAATTATTATAATCACTTCATAATACATCTTACTAGCAAATACGGTGAGAACCATCGGTAAAATTAGAGGAACTAAAAATCATGGAATTTTATTTGTAAATAGGACCGTACCTACTAGGGAATAGATGATGTGGAAAATTAGGAGTAGAATTTAGTAAGAATTAGCGCGGTGCTGCTGGAGCCGGTGCAGCCGGGGGACTTCTCCAGTGCTCGAGAGAGCGGTGTGACGGCGACGCTGTCGCTATTGAATGGACATAGAGAAGGTTCATAAAGTGCTACTAATTTCTATTTTAATTCCTACGGGAAGAAGACTAGGCTGAAATTTGACCTTCTTATACTGCAAAGAGACAAACGAGTTAGAGGTTTATGATGACCACCGACGCCCATAGACGCTTCGTTGCTCGTCTTGAGCACAAACGCCCATAGACGCTTCGTTGCTCGTCTTGACCACCGACGCCCATTGACGCTTCGTCGCTCCTCTTGACCACCGACGCCCATTGACGCTTCGTAGCTCGTCTTGACCACCGACGCCTATTGACGCTTCGTAGCTCGACTTGACCACCGACGCCCATTGACGCTACATTGTTCGTCTTGACCACCGACGCCTATAGACGCTTCGTTTCTCGTCTTGAAAAATAATCAAAGGTTTAGTCTTAAATGAAAATGTCAAAATATTATTAATGATCTTAAATTTGAAGAGTAAGCAGATATGCAAATACATGTTACCCAACGTGCATACGCAGTTTCTCACAGGGTTGACAGAGAGCGAAGATTGTTTGAAACGGACTAAGATTATCGTTTTTTAGTTCATATATTTTCATAATCCATAATCATTGCACTTTATAATAATATCTTACCAAAAACGTACGAAAATTACTTATTTATAATTAAAAAAATAGCTTTATCCGAAAGCTCGTCGGGCGACAAGAAAATATATAACATTTATAAATCCACACCTCGATGTACAGGAGAATTGCGTAAGCTAAACCTCCTCGTTTCTAAATTAGTAAAAAAGCACAACAGCACTGCCGATAATAAATTCCACCATCATCTAATGTTCAACAGGGCTGTAAAAATTTTAGCAAATGCTACTCTAACTATTAGCAGAGATTCAACAAGTTCAAGTAGAAATTTACTGGGCGCTTCTAAAAATGAGTTTAAGAGAAGTTTCCGACTCTACATTTTTTCATTGGGTGTTTAATTAGGAAATAATTTGTAATATTTGTATATTATATAAGACATGACTTCATCAACATCGGCTACCTAATAATTCAAACTCTCGGTAACTACGTATTACAGAAAGTTACCTTTTCTATATGATTTACCTGGGGATAGTATTTTGCACAGGAGAAACCGCTTGATGCAGCAAGTACATAATAAATTGAAGTAAAGTAGAGTTTGCTAGTTTTTGGTTAACTGTCAATACTTACATCTGTAAGATTAACTTATGCAGTTATGAGCATAAAATGAATACCTACTTACAAAGAAAAATAAGTATAGAGTAATAAAATAAGTAATAGATTTATTAAAAAATAAAGGCATGGACACACTGCCTGTACCTAGTCATACAGATGTTGTACGAAGTCGATACTTCGGCATTCGCTTAAGTGTTACAAGTAGTGCATCTATGTAGAGTCGCATGACTTGGTAGTTAGTATGTGTCTAATTGACTTCCATAAACTTAATGCCAAAATGATGATGTGTTACTTCTACTAAACTAAATAGGTACATGTTAAATGTTGTATCATTTATTATTTTAGCTCTCATAACGGATTCTATCCCGTTCCTCTAGAATCACTGGTACCAAAGCTCCGCAATGAACGAATCTGCGTTACTGTCGTTTTCTACAAGTAATTATGGAGAAACTTGAAAGATCAGTAATTTATATTATCACAATTTAGGTAAATGTTATTTACATTTACCTAAATTGGTAAAATTGGTAAATGTTATTTACATTTACCTAAATTGGTAAAATTGGTATATGTTATTCACATTTACCTAAGTTGTCTGCGTAACATTTTTTTGTTTAACTAAAGTTTATTTGGTTCAAGTGTGTGTCTTTGTCAGAGCTTGCAATTGAAGCAAACGAGGAGAATCGGTTTGTTAAACTGTTATGTAGAGAATATGACTAGATACAGTAATTTTATTCAAGTAGTAATTACGTAGGGGCAGCGTTATTATTAATAATGATGACATCTCTATCTGGGCTCTAGCTACCTGTAATTACTCTTATTCATCGTATATCATTTGCACCAACCATTTGTGCTATATATGTGGTAATGGCTATGTGGGTTCCTCAAATATACTTATAAGAAATATACCCGTAACAACCATCAACAACTCTATGGAACACTTGTCTATTATCTACACTATGCTTATATTATTCATTTTTTTTCAGATTTCAGCCCATTTTTAAGTGTTAACACAATAACACTGATTTAGTTGTAGCAGCAATTCTGATAAATAAAGCAAAACTCTTTCAATACTAATATCCTCTTTACGTGTACTCTTACCATTTCGTATAAAATGTTTTGATATAATCTAGCTATGTACTTAATTGTAATTAACATTCGTTGCATTGTAAAGTTAAGGTAGAGTTGTTATCTCACTAGTACCACGTTTAACGGTTATCACTTACTAAGTTCCCCAACAAAAAAGCGTTAACAATAACATACACATTCGGTTATCCTAATGTCTGTACGGTTGCTGCATATCGCCGCCAGCGTGTTACAAACTGCCTCGGAATTAGGTTCGTGTAATTGCCGTAACGACGTTATCTCCTACAATACTTTAGTAATCCTTACTTGCATACTCACTTGTACGTTTGAACAAAAATTAAATTAATCATACACATAATTACGTTACATAATCGTAATTTGTGATTACGGTTGCATTGCGCGGAGCCGACCGCTCTATGTAGAGTCGAGGCGTGGAGTGGACGTGTGCGGACGCGCGCGGAGAGGCGAGGCGGGGCGGGGCGCGGGGGGCCAGCGCTCGCCTCCCATTGGCCGGCGTTTTCCGGGGCCGGTCGCCACGCCCCGAGCCAGGGCCCCGCGGCCGGGAGCGCGCCAGTGTCCGCCAGACTGCCGAGCGCGCCGGGCCTCCCGCACCCCGCGCCTCGCTCGGACGCGTTCCGTATCACACCGCCGTCGCGAGTGCATTATGACACTAGTGAGCTAGCGGGCCGCTGTGACGGTGTCAAATAATTGTTGTGTATGTGTTGACGTGCGTGTGTTGTGTTATCTTGGGCTTAAAAACTTCGTGGTGGCCAGCGGAGCCCTGCTCGGCTCGGGCCGACCGTTCATGGCTCAGCCTAGGGTATGTACCTTTGACTACACGCGAGTGACGCTCCAGAACAACGCACGAGCAGCTGCCCAACTCTACTTGTCGTTCCGAAACTCCATGTCAACATACGACTCTATAACGACATGTGTAAATAGGCATAAGATACATGACAGTACTGAGGTATGAAATGTATGTTAGGCTCAAGACTTGGTATACAAACATGTGACGTATGTAGTAATAGAAGTAGGACACGTTTGCTGAAGTAGGAACCCGCTCGGTCGCGGGGACACCTGATAGAATAAAAGTTGAAACGTAACAATAAATGAGATAAAAGTGGCCTACAGCGGGGGGCCTATTGTGCCGCGCTGCTCTTATAATGGTGACAGGGAAATCTTTGGGTAGAGCAACAAGCGGCTTTAAACGCACGGTTGGGCACAAAAGGGCCTATATCGGAAACCAACAATAAAATTCAATTGACAATGAAAAGAAAAAAAAAAGCAGATTTTTCGTTCGCACCACAATAACGCATAACGGTACTCGAGGGGACTCCACAGGGTCACATTGTTTATGTTCGGAGATACAGACATTTGACTCTAGCAAAAAACTTTTCACTTCACACTCGAATACTAGAAGCAATACGACGTCTAAACAATATAATACTCCTCGCCTCCGTATTGAGTAATAAAATATACACTTATTGTTTATTACGTTTCCCTATAAACAATGCAATAAAAATAGAGACTTATTAAAAAAACTGAATCATATTTATTCGACTAAATAGATGTTTAGATTAATAAATGCACTTTGTTCACATTTTGCCTGACAAATTATATTATTAATTTATTTATGACTTTTCGAACGATGGTTTTAATGTACTAATAAATATTTAAATAACACGAGATAGAGTATGGGAATATAACAAATAATCAAAACAACGCCAAAGCATAATAACAGTGATTATTTGTTTTTAAATTCTAAGATAATATTATCTAAAGCCTCTTGTGTATATATTGTTATGTTCTAGACGTACTCTATCGTGTATTACATCTATAATAGTTAAGTATTAGTTAAAGGTAACAATTGAAATTGTAATAAGTTTTAAAATATACCCGCAGCTGTAACTTGTAGCGACGGTAAAACTGGCGGCGTTCAAAGATAATTTAAATAAAATAAACACAACAATAAATTAATTACATAATCGTCAGACAAGCATTAATCATGTTAACGTTTTGGGTTTTAAGACATTTAAATAAAGAAAGGGATTTTGAAAATTATTTAATTCAAATAACTTACAATAATGTAATAAATATAACTTACAATACATATTACTAGTTTTCTCTAAGCCTGTAAACGTATAAATTATTATACATAATTGTTATTTTTTCTATTTATTTAAATACAAAATTGGCAGATTCAATGAATCTAGTTTGAGCCCAGAGGTAGACTTGCAGTACATACACCTACATGTGCAGATGATAACATCCAGTATTACACACAATATTATTATAAGAACGAATGTAGATACAACTTTGCTTGTTCTAATTAAAAGAAAAATACATTTGATGTACTTAATGTAATAAAAAGTACATTGAAGCAGTATAAAGGTGACAATTTAATTATTAATCATACAATCTAAATAAAAATGGAATTTGCCTTTACAAAGTCTTAAAATTTTATATCATTGTAATGCGCTACATTCATGTAGGTACATAACATTTATCAAAACCATAAAACGAAAACGAAATAATAAAATATTAAGTATATTGCTTCATACTTACAAAATATCTTTGTCAACATACCTGTTATGTACCATGAGGTCAGTAAAACATTTTTTTCTTAGGTAGAGTCCAGCGACACCATTGAATACAAGTAGCTGAAGTTTATTTTAGTGTACGAAATACCCAAAAGTATTTAATTGTCAGTGTAGGTAGGCACCACTCGATGCGTCTTCTCACACTCTTTCTTTTTCATTAAAATGTAGAATTAGGATAATTAAATCTGATATCTGATAATAATTAATCACTAATAAGGAAAACTAGTCTTAAAAATATTAAAAATTGCAAAAAAGGAAAGGCCAATGACATAAATGTTCGGCAAAAAGAAATACCTCGTACCTGGTACTCATGGCACTTGGGCATTAGTAATTTTTAATTTTATTTACAAATATAATAATTATTCGGCACACCATTAAGAGCTGCAATAAATATTCAGTAAACACCTTATAATTAAGCGAGGTCCCACGTAATGACTTTTGTAAGAGTGACGCGAACGTCTACACTTGTGAGCACGGGTTGTTAACTCCTGTTTTATGTTCTGTGCTCATCAAGGCATGCTGATCATAAAAAATGTGCAATACAGAAAATATGCGCTACACCAAAATACGCTAAAAACTCAATAATTCAAAAATTACGTTGACGCATACAATTATGGGACCTTTTTTTAAACGGCAACATTGCGTTCCGTTTTTCGGCTTTGTTTTGTGTAATTAAAGATAGTAGCGAGTTTCACTTCGTACGTATCTTTAATAAATCAAATTTATGTCCGCTAGGTTTCTATTCCGCAGCTATGAATATGTATCTATTGTTAAAAAGTATTTTAAACAATGCTTGGAATATATAGATAATAAAAATATGGAATTCTCTAATTAATATTTATTTTATACAACTATATCTATTATTCAAATGCATAATACAAGGAAGTAAACATACAAATGGGTAATATTAACATTATCAGTCCCATGAGAAAATCCATTACGAACAAAATATATGTTTATTTACTTAAACATATTATTTATTACATATTATTTTGTTTCACTTGTTAATATTTTATATTGTTGATATTTTTAACTCGTGTGGTAATAGTTATTTCATGTAAAAGCTAGTGATAACAGAATCTACTGCACACTGTAAATTAAACAAAAAAGACACTACAAGTTACCGGCAGCAGTAAAAAACAATTTAAACTAGAATTAAAATAACCTAGAATAGATTAAGCGCGTAGGTTAAACTGTTGTCGTATTGTTAAAAGTAAATCTATATGGGCAATTTTAATTGGTTTTTATTATCTCAAAATTATTGAAGCTTTCATAAAACAAATATATATTTTTACTGTTTTTAATAATAAGATTTTCCACTTGTTTATTGCCTTTTATTGTACAGCAGTTGAAAATAAATGTTTTTATTAAATAATATACTTTTTTTATACTATTTCCACTTTTTATTGACTATAATTACATTTAATACGACAAGGTTTCGAAAGCTCATAAATGCAGACACAACATAGATGCAGTATTATATTTTTACATGAAACTTACAATCAACAAGATTTTTTTTTGTAGTAGTGACTGTAGTAGGACAAACGACCAATCGGAGCCATTTTCACAATTACCAACGCTCGCTAGAGGTTATACAGATGCGTTGCACACCTTCCTCCTTTTCCCTCCATGGGCCACCGGCTACTTACACACCGCACGTAACACGACAACGCATCTGTCTTTTTACGCCAGTTTCTTGTAAGCGCGAGGTACCTCCCCGGTCGCGCCGGCCCAATTCGGCTGCATGCATGCAGCGTGGCACTACCTCTTACTAAAATAATTCGAACTAACTCTTTCTAATGAGAATATAGGGATTCCCGTCTCCCGAATACTTTATCTGAGTTATCTGTATTGCCGTGGCAGGTTTTAGGGTGTTGTAAACAACCAAAATTGCTCCACTAAATTATATTTGCACAAGACTTGTCCGAACATTGTTACGCGTGTGGATATCGTAAATTTTACGACACATGATAACAATATCAATTTGTCCACTATAACTGGATAATGATGGGGACTCGCTGCCCGCCAAATGAACTACGATAACACGAAATTTGGATACGGAATGTTGACTTTTTTATCACTATATTGCAATTAGAGTGACGCGAAGTGTATCAAACCTCGATAAAATCGTAATTGACAACGAAATAATAAGAACACTTGTTTGTGTGATTATACTCTACAAATCTGTGAACTCTACATGATGTAGGGTAATTAATACCTACGTGTATTCAATTTAATAAAATAAAACCTTATACATAGCAATACGCAATGGAAATCTCATGCCCAAACTGAAAACTTTCTCTACCTAGTATTGTAGGAACGTCAATACGCATATTCATCTAATTATAGAGCTGCTAATGAAAAGTATTCGCGTACAGTTGAATGGTCCCCGTCGTGACAGTGTATTTATTACATAAATACTTGAATTACCCCATAAAAAATCAAACGCAGCTCATAAAAGCGTTTGGTGCGCAAATAAAATTTGTTACGTTCATCGGATTGTCCGCCATACTTTTAGGACGTCGCCAGTTGCGCGTCGGTGTTGCCGCCAACAAAAATTAACCTTATTATTGATAACAACAAATTATTATAAAAATAATACATTAATTTAAAATATTACATTTAAATTGTCATAAAAATTGTAGAACACAAGAGCTAAAAATCATTATTTTATTTTATTTATCCGTCATCTTTAATGAGAACCAACGTTGTAGTTTTATGATTTAGTAGCTATTTGTATGGGTATTGTATAACTCCTTTCATCATACATAACAAGTAATTATTTTTAATTAGTCATAAATTACTGGCTACGAATTCTCGAATTATCATCATATTTATATACCTAAGTTCCGACCCGTGTTACTTAGAACATTGTCTTGAGTCGTCGCAAGCGATTTAAGAACACCTATATATTATATGACATTTATATATTGTGTAGTTACTGTTCTGTAGAAAAAAATTACATAGTCATAAATACATCAAATGTAGTTATAAAGTTTAAATTTTATTAATGAGAAAAAACAAAAACTAGCAAAAACTACTGAGAAGATTTGGGTGAAATTCGGCCCAGGATAGATATATTATGAAATGAATTTTTATCCTGGCGATTTGTATTATTCTGCGATCTGCTTACTATGTTATTGTATTTGAGTGCAACTAGTATTGAGCTCAAATCAAACGAGGCTCTCGTAAGTTCCGTAAGTCCAGTTCATCAGGGTAGTCGTCACAGAACACAAACTAATTAATGTATATTAAATGTTAATGGACGTCACTTGAATCCATTTCTTTAAAAGATAGATAACACTTAAAACGCTCCTCGCTGTGACTAGATAAATAAACATTTGATGTATTGTATGAAAGATAGGCGGAGGAAAGTATATTCGAATAGTGAAGACCTAAGAAGCGGCCGTCGCTTCTCAGATGTAACTTTGATGTGATAAGATGATTAATACAAACTATAGTTCAAACGAATTGTCAATGAGCATTAATAAAATGTCATATATTATTTGTCCCGTGTAAAGTATTTCAATTCTACACAAAAATTAACCAGCCACAATCAACATTATTTTTTTTATCTTAACTCTAGTAGTTAATTATAATTATGAGCCGTTAGTAGGTATATTAGTGAACGAGAAGCCGAATTCCGGAACATAATTAAACCAAAATCATAATTTAATTAAGGCGATAGCCATTTGTGCGTGAAATCTAATCGTTTATTGGTGTGTTCGATAGGATTAGTAAATTCGAGCATTTCACTGTAAGATAATAACTTCGTGTGTGACATATTTCGTGCGTATAAAAAATTCAAGATCAAGTGTTGCCAGTGCAAGCTTAGCATAATCCTGAAATAAAATGGATTCAAATCAGTCCGATGACCGACGCTTCGCGAACGCACCCACTAATTTGTTATTTAAATTGCGATGTTCCATTCCATTTTTGAATTCGGATTCCCGCCGAACTTAGTCCGCTCTAGATGCGTCGGCGCGCATACCGAGGCGAGCATCTTCAAATAAAAATACGGAGATATATAAAAATGGCCGACGCGGATTTGGTCTGTACCCTGATCTAAACAAGAGGCATTATCCTCTAAGCGCACGTACTTCCATGTACTTACCTCGTTGTTTTATTCTCGCCGCGTACCTTTTTCAATTTGAATATCGCTGTTCATTTTCGAATTGGCTCTCTGTAGACGCGCTTTAATTGCGCACTTTAGATTCAAAGTTAATTCGCGCGTTCGCTAATTTGAGGGTTTATTGTGTAACCGAGCGTTTAACCATTATTTTAAAAGATATCTATGAATACCTGATGGAATACGCGGGTTAAATTATTATTCCGATGTCGCTCGGCGGCTTCCCGATCGGCGCACCGTAATAGAGTATAATTGTGAATAATTTTATATATTGTTGTTATATGTTGCGTGTTCGCAAACGTTCGGCGTGCGGCGGTGCCTCTTGCCTCTTGTTCGGAACAAATACCGCGTAAGCCCTGTTTATCGTCGATCAACAAATCGATGCTCGAAATATGATAATTCGTGTAATGCGCCGGGAACTGTATATGTTAAAGAATATTAATTGCGGCGGGATGATTCAGCGGATCCGGTGAAGGGTTGCAGGGACAATGCGCTCTACAGCCGAACACCATTGACCATTGTGGACTTTGCGGAACGCATCCTTTAAAACGTTCCATTTTTAAACTCACAAACTTTTGGAATATCACGTTCGCGGTAACAAGGTTCGAAATTCAAAGTTACAATTTAATAGGGATGCGACGTTTAGTGCCGAAGAGTCGTCCAGCGTACTAAATAAAAATAAATCGTTGCCGGGAATTAACTGTCTTTGCTAAAAGAGATATCCACTTATCTAACTAAATTTTTTGTATGTTTTTATAGAATATAGATAAATCATAAATCTAAAAATGCTACGATATCTACTCTCACGTATAATTAAATAGGGCGGAAATTGTCTTACATTTTTGTCATTTAAAATAAACAGGGCCGCGCCACACGGGCGTCTGAGGCACAAGTAACACAGTAGGTGGTTGGTATAATCAATAATTACTAGAGATGCCCATTTAAGAAATGTACATTTTGACGTGAAACACGTTTCGCAGACTCTCGATCAGCATGTCACATGACCCCTGCTGCATGTACGGCGGCGTGCGGCTGCAGCGGCCGGCCGCGGCAGGGGCGATGACCAAATTATTGCTAAGAACGAGTCCCGCCGGTGGCTGGCGGCCGCAGCGCCCAATTCCCCCGTACACATCTCGATAAACCTCTTTACGCTGAATTAAAGATACCCCGTATCTGCAAATATAATAAACCTTCTATCTTTTATTTTGGACCATAAAAACAGCGAAAGATAACGAATTAAATGCCATAATTGGACATGTTTACGAGAACGATATGCTTTATCGTAAAAAATAAAAAAAAAACATTTTTAAAAGCACGTTTCGGTCGCAGGCGCATATAATGAACCTTATCCGAGTAAATGCACGAGAAAGGCGCAGGTCAAATTTGAACATAAATAGTCAATCACGGCCGGTGTGGCCAATCTCCTATTCAGTGCCACAATAGAGGTAACGAACGGACACACGAACAGGCGGTAATAAGGCGCGCGTGGGCCGCACTACGTTATTTATGATGAGACACCTCCACCTTCTTTTTTCCCGCTGGCAACACGAAAATATATCACGCGTATCCGTACCGTACTAATCTAAAAGATAATTTTATTGGTGTGTCAGGGAAATGTTTTAAGTATCATTTTGTGTTGAATAAAAGCAAAGACGGAGACGGCGTCGCGTCGAGAGGAAATCGTTATCTTAACGAGAGTGTATTTACGTAAAATCTGACCGAGAGTCTGAAGAGTGTCCCTCGGAGTGCAGCAGACGATAAGGGTATCTGCGCGGTTCATGTGCCAGCTATTGACCTGATGTTTACGCGATCCGCTGCCATCTGGTACACCACTATCAGTGCTAAGGTTAAGTCTTTAAAAATTAATTCGCCGCTAATTTCCCGTGTCACTGGGTTATCCCGTCAGCTGATCGGCTGCCATGTTTATTTTTATACGCTGTAATATGTGCACGCAGCTAAAACTTTCAACTGCGGCCTTAAAATGAGTGTTAGCGTGCCTCCCATAGTTGTGAGCGATAAATCTGCTGGCGAATCGCCTTACGCCGGCCATCGTTCACGACGTCTATTTTTGTAAAAAAAAAACACTAACGGAATGAATATTGAAATGTTCGCTTCAAAGCGAGTCGCAGCTGGCGCGCAACCTTCGCTTTCAGACCGGCCCTACGGATTCAAATTTAGAACGAAGAGTTGCCAGTAATTAATGTTGGCGTTCGAAAACGCCCGCGCGATCGGTCTATTGACACGTGTAGTGTCGTCCCCATGCGGATGGGCAAATGGGATAATGGACGTCTGGGCCCGCATCCGGCCCAGGGTCGGATACTTGCGATGCTCTGGATACAATTTTTCAATTAAACCGCCCAGACAGAAGATCCGTAATAGGTGTCGTTAAGAAGTCGTGTGCCCGATTTTCGATGTGTCCCCCGTAACGAGGTCGTTTTATTAGTATTTATGGTCGTGAAACAGAACGAATTCTTGGGCTCTTGTTTGTGTATGAATGAAACGGAATTTACGACGAGCGCCCGCCGCGATAACTCTGCTCATTTAAAGTGTCGGGCGCGGCGGGCCGACGGACGGGCCGCGCCGCGCGTCTCAATCCGGTCGTGTAGCAGGTAATATAAAAGAGATTTTTCTAAGTTTTACGATCATATTACTTTCGGGTCGAGTGGCGTAGTAAAATCCGATCCGTGCGTCGCGGACGCCTAACGACGCCTGATTTACCGCTGTTCATTTAAATTTATAAAATACACCTTCGACGTCGCACACTCTCGTTGTCTCGCCGCCGTACATGCGGCGCTACATTATCAGTATTGTGAACTATTCAAATACATTACTCACTGTTACGAATCGCTTCTGGTTGCCCCAAACATTTGAATGCCTTGCCAGATGACACAGAGGGGGACGGCGATATCCGGAGCTAATGCGACAGAGAGAGACGGCCGTCTTTAAGGGTGGCGTTTGTCATGTCCCACCCTGTGTCGGGTACACGTGACGGCGCTGTCTTCCCCGGCCGTCTGCGTTTAAAAACGTCCATTCCCAGTGCTGGCTACGTAGGTATCGGCGAGAGGTTTCACGCCGCCCGACCGCAGATGACCAATCCTATTCAATCGTAACAAAATAACGTTGCTTCCAAGAATGGCTAATCTCGAAGCCGCAAACTGTAAAAAATATGCCGGAGGGTTCTTAATTTAAATAACTGAAGCTATTAATCCACGGGTTTAATTATCGCAACGGGGCCCGGAGCTCATCAGGCCGCCATGACTTATGTCGGATATCAACGACAATGGCTAATCGACCGTCAAATTTTAATCGTGTTGTTGTATCATAAAGAAACAAATCCAAATACCATACGGATCGCAAAAACCGGCCGGTCCGAAGCCGACTTATTACTCAGTAAAGATTCCCGGTGAGAAAAAACCACAAGAATGTCATTTAAAAAAATTAAAACGTACCGTGCTTATTTTTTCGTTATGGCAAACCAAATGGACTAAAGTTATCTCGGAGTAAAAAAGGCGGGTCTGAGCGATTCCATTTTTAAAACGTATTATTTAATTTTGAAACCGGCTTTCAAGACGTCAAAAGGTAGTCATTACACATTTCCAAAATATTTAATGACCGCCTTTATATTTATGGGACAGGGCAGCTTATCGCGCCTGATAGATCATTCTATTTTGATATTTATACAGATGTATTTGCGCACTGATATACTTCTCATTCTTGTAGATGTTTGTGGATGGTTAGAGTCATTTTATTTATTACACAACATGCGCAGTTACGGTATAAGCGTGTGCGGTTATTTAAAATCTGAGTAGCTGTTTATTAGAATTTTAATAACCCTTATTCCTACGCGGTGGTATGTGCGCCGGCAATGACCTAAAAATTTATGGGAAATTCTCACTAAGCATACGCGCCGCTATTTTCTATACAATAAGACGTATAATCCATTAATTTTGTTTAATAACCGCTCAAAAACGTACTCGTTTGGTGTCAAATGCCTACAAATTAATGACGTGACGAACACACCACAGACCGCCTAATTGAAAATAATTTAATTTACAGTTTTAAATTACGAAAGTAAAAAGCACTGGCGTCGTATCATACAGCCGAAAGTCAGGCCGCGCTTATAAAATCATTTTCAGTAAAATTATACTTATTTTGCTGGTATTATTTCATACCGAGTCGGTACGATTTTAGGTAGGTACATGCCTATTTAAACGTACCATTATATCTTTAAAAAATATGTACCTACCAATTAATACATTGTTTTGAAAATGTTAGTATAAATTCGATATGTTAGCAGCGACCTATATATCTAACATACATACGTAAGGCTATCAACTGGTAGATACACAACGACGTTATTTTTATTTAATATAGAAAAACATTACAAATAACTTTAGAATTTTAAATACAGCCAAGATGACTTTAGTGAATTCTTGTAGATATACATCACATACTTTACATACTTACTTATACTTTAACCTATTTAACTAAACTAATATATAGGTACTACTTTAAACACCAAAATGTGGAAACCGTCGAATCGATACAAAAATGACATTAATATTACTTTTGCTAAATAAAACCTCATGCTATAGGACGCGATAACAATTTATTTCATAGCTCAGTTGTTTGCTAATACTAGGTTTGGAGCCCCAAGTTCTAGGTACCCTAGTTATGGCACTGGGGGAGTGTAATTGTTCTATCATTGTGGCCCTTCGTATGTAAGTCTCATTTACTTTTATGTACAACAGATACAAGTGGAGTTTTATTGTTTTGATGAAACTTTTTTTGGTTTAGGTCATAAGAAGCATTAGTTGTGTGTTAATAATTTGATAAAATGAGCACCTCGTAAGATTACAACCTAAAATAAAATAATATAATCATTTAAGGTTTATTGAAAACCAGCTTTCGCCCGCGGCTTCGCCCGCGTGGATTTCGGACTTCAAAAATTCCTATAAATTTTAACTTATTATGTTATTCTGATATGAAAGCTATATTACTGTAAAGTTTCGTGAAAATCCGTTTAGTAGTTTTTGTGTGAAAGAGTAACAAGCACACAAACTTTCGCATTTATAATATTAGTAGGATTATAAATGCGAAATGAAATCGGATTCTTAATACTCAAGAGATGTGTTGAAAATAAAACATAAATTAAATACCTACCCATAGTTTATGTGTGTCTAAATTTGAGATCAATCAATGTTACTTTTTAATCGTATGTACAAGCCATATATAATTATTGAGTATATAAACAGGTATAATCAGGGAAACAGTTTCTTAAGATCAATCAATATTACTTACTTTTGAAGCGTAGGCACTAGGCACTAGGCAGGTACAAGCCGCATACTAGGTTATTTAGACATACCGGCTTCTGTCCCTGAGTGTACCTGTTTATGTATATAAACGGGTACATGTGTCCCTGAGTGTACCCGTTTATATACATACACACATATAACAGGTACACTCCGGGAAACAGTTCCCTGGCCGCGGCACGGGACACTGAGAGCAGCTGACCTGTTGGCTGCGCGATAACCGATATCGCCGTCGCGATACTTTAATATCGGCCATAACTCGATACCGCGCCAGTAAACGTCAACTTACTACACTCGAGTGAGAGGCTTAGCTCCGATTGATCTTGGTATAACAATATCACAGCACTAGCTGCGCTGCGTGGGTTTACCCGTTTATTAAATTAATTTATTTGGGATTTATTAAGAATAGAAAATTAAATAAGCTGGTTGTCTCTGCTAATAACATCAGAATCCTAACTGTCGTTTTCGTGTTAATGACAAACATTCGTGCATACTTTTTCTAGTACTTATGTAATAGGTAAGTTAAGTATCGTTAGTTAAGTTAGTTCGTCAGATTGTATTTGGTTGCGTTAGACCTAGTTCTTGCAGAAGAGCTTTCAATCGGTGGCTGGTAGATCCGATATACGAATGTTGCTTATAGTGTAGGTATCTACACGCCCTACATGTTGGTGAACTCACTAAGAGGTTTCCGCAGGAATCCTACTAATGTTACAAATGAGAAAGTTTGTTTGTATGTATGTTTGTTACTCCTTCACGCAAAAACTGCTGAAACGATTTTTATGAAATTTGACACACACATAGAGGGTAACTTGGATTAACACATAGGATAGGAGTTTTTATCCCGAATAAATGTTCCTATCGGATGCCACGGAATGATTTTCTATTTTCCACGGGATCAAAATTTATGAGGGTGAAACCGCGGGCGCAGCATAGTAATAATTTTTCTACTTTAAATATGTACATGCGTCGTCTATCCTCTAGACATTGTTTTAGCCGAAATTCGGCCGGCCCCATCATTCGGCCAAGTCACGCCCGTCCGCATAGAGGTTACACAGATGCGTTGCTCTTGTTTCTCCTCCGCCCGCCATGGGCCACCGGCTACTTACGCGAAGAGGTACCTCCATGCATGCATGTACCCTGGCACTACTTACGTTTCATTTCATTCTTTGGCAATACTCCGATAGTATATAAAGTGGGTTCATCGACGGGCGTTTGTCGTTCATACAGCGACGCCGTGAGTACACCAGGTGTGCGGCGCGCCAGTCATCGTGGTTGATGGACCCGAGAGCGTGTCGCTGGGTGATGGGGCACATTCGTGAATACCTGTTTAATGTCGCTGGTTCGGTTAAAAAGTACCGGGTTCGAGTCCCGGGTCGAATAGTGATACTTTTTAAAATACATACCGTAGTATTTTAGTAATTGAGCGGGCATGACCGGGTGCCTCGCGCTTAGACGATATGTACAGTAGCTGTGCTGTCGCGTTTCGTGCGGGCGTAGGAGGAGGGATGGTTACGCTTTTGAAAAACCTCAATGTAGATATCTATAGGCGTCGGTCATAAAAAGGGATCCGACTTCTCGTTTGCCCCCCATGTATTGTAAAAAAATCGAAGACACAAAGATGACGTCATATCCGTGTCTAGGAGAGAAGAATTAGCAGTCGGTTCTTCTCTTACTTCTCTTCTGCCGAGTCGGACTGCGCCGTCGGGATAGAAGAATGTCTAAGTGAATAATCAATGCTAATTCACTGCACTATAATAATACCCTATTTGCTCTTTAAAGATGGCCGCTGTAGACGAAATTCGGCACAATTATTAACATCTTTATAATATTACGAAATAACAATATCTATTTCAAAGACATATCCTAATAAGAAACTGAATTTACCTTATTACCTTGCCTTATACGTACCTAAGCACACTGTCCACAGTATTGACTTAAACAAATCGTTTCACAGTAAAATGATATTAAAGTTGTACATTAGAGTGAATGCCAACATAATAGATGGCCACACTCCTATTTAGTCGGCGCGGCCAAAATCTTCCAGTTATGATAAACCTACGCCAACAAATAAGCAATGTATCTAAGTCTATTTTGTCCCTCTCGCACGGCTGTACTCGTCTCACAATATGGCGGTTGTTTTTGCGTCATTAGGGAAGTGTGACGTCATCATCATCGCGCGTCGACTGTTCATTCATGTGGGTCGTTTCTATCCGAATTGCAGCTATGACGTCATTTTTGTAGGGGCCATATTATAGTGTACAAATGGGTATACAAGTGCACTCTCGGTTCCCTCATACTCCTGTTTCGATGGGCCAATGCTGACGGGAATAGGCGCAAGAGCGACGGCTGACGTGGTCTCCAAGACATGGGGACAACCCTGACTTCCCGACTCCGGAATAATATTCATAATTCCAAGCAGTTTCAACCCGGGATTCGAACCCGTTCGCCAGAGGACCTGCAGTCGAAGCGGTCAGGACAATTACCATAATAAGGTGGATGATCGGCCGCCCCGCACGGCGCGCCCTTATATTTATAATGTAGGTTTAATAATGTTTTTGTACCGTCACTGTACTTGCCGTTACAGTCACGGGTGAGAGACGGCTTTAGGGTTCCGTAACGGAAAGAGACAACGAGACCCATATAGTATACCCATGTGGGTTCCGTTATATGTATTATAGTCAGACTGTTGAGAAAATCTGCCAAACTTCCCATTGATCTAAATTCATGAATATAATATAATACAGAATATAGAGTAAAAATAATATATAAGTAATTACATCGCTGACTAAAAATAATTACAAACTTAAATAATAAATAAGACAGTAATTTATTTTTCGGTATCTTTTCTTAGTTTATACATAGATTGTATTATTATAGTAGAGTATTATAAGTATAGGTACATTAAAGACTAAAAATCTGTTGCCATATTCCCTGTACAAAATATAGAATTAGGAGCAAATTAGTATTGAAAAGGTCTAAACATTTATAAACTGACGAAATATGATACCATGCAGTAATAACTCTAGATGTAATGGACTATTCGCACTCAATAAATATTCATCAACATTTAAATCGAGCTGGATGTCTGTTTGTTTCTTAATTTATATATCACGTATATTAATTGGTGACAAATATGTGAAACGATAGTCTATATCGATGAACTACACATACACGCAACCGGCGGTAAGTGACAGCTGTGCCGTCGCGATTTGTGCGGTGTGTCAGTAGCCGGTGGCCCATGGAGGGAGAAGGAGGAAAGATTGTAGGCGCGCGAGGCGCTTCTGTAGAGCCTCTATGCGGATGTCTATGGGCTTCGGTAGTTATGAAAATGACTCCGATTGTTATATGCCCCCTTATAATATAAAAAATGAGTATTAAATGGTTGAAAATTTCCCGTAAGTACCTACATCTATGTTCAATTGCCTTGTATGAGCTGAAACATTCGAAAAGTTCTAAACCGATAGAACTCGAATTTTAAAATAAGTGGTACATACCATCAGATGGTCAAACAGCTCGATTATATAAATGCTTCTCCTACATAGGTCCACTACATACGTATATCTTAAATAGCATCAGAATAAATAAATGTACAAATTGTTAACATACAAATTCTACGAGTATAAGCTAAAATAAACTTAGAAAATACCGTTTTATTTTTCCATTTCTTAAATAAATCAAATTATAAAAAAAAAGAAATATAGTTATAGCTATGTTTTCATGTACGTCCTAAACTTATGTTTGATAAAAAAAGTTAAGTTATTCAGTTAACAGTGAGATGTATTGTCTCACAGATCTTATTATACACTTAATCAACACTGCAATTAACTAACGTGTTAAATATACGTTATATTTGTTATAACATGTTTCTAGGTGTTACACAATTACAAAAACTAACTTAGTTTCATACAAAAATTGTTATATTGTTATAAGAATGATGTACCTACTAGATTTATTTCCTCAAACTTTAGACTGTCTACTGTTTTTATGAACATAAAACTTGCCAGTGTTTGTTTAAGAAATATGTTTAAATGTTGTTGACTAATTAGATCGGCAGGGCCGGGAATATTACCGTAATATTACATAATACCGTGGTGATGTGAGGGCTACATATCATCTATGGTGTGACGATCATCTCAATGCATCCTATCTTGTAGTTTGGTCGTCGGTAGTCAACAAAAGATTTGATGCTGCTTGTTTTGTCACCAATAAATATTATATTTATCTCTTAATGTTGGATAAAGGATATAAGCATATTGATATAATAAAATAGATAAATTATGAAATATTACGGTACATACATAATGTAATTATAAATATACGATTAAAAATTAATATAATAAATTAAATAATTTTTATTCAAAAAGTCAGGCCGGGATTTTTAATGTTCTAATAAATATGCATAAAAACTAGACGAACTCGTCCGTGCACTCTGCTCCGTCAGGATCCATTAAAGAATCACTATCTTACTCTTATTCACAACTTTTTTGTAATTTATTCAAATATTTTTTTTATCGTATAAAGCTTTTTGTATTATAATCATGTGAAGCCAGACGGAATAGAATAAATAAAAAATAACTTTATACTAAAATTATATTAGTGCGTACTAAAAAGTTATTATGCATAATTTTGCATAGTGATTATAGGAACTATTGTTGTTGAGTCCAGGTACCGCTGCCGCGGAGGTCCCGTTACCTTTCTTAATATGGATATATGTCCTAGTGGTAAATATGTTCTACCATGACCACGAGGCGTTTGAGTCCCGTATTTTTTAATTTCGAACAACAGTCTAAGATAAAAAGTTGGCAGTGTTACAGCCCTGTCTTAGCCGTCGGTCCGGCGCCTCATTTCTTTTCAATCGTGTGGGACTACCACCCTCTCTAAAAGGGGAATGAGGGAATAGAGAGCAACCCGTGTACCACGCAATACTACATAGTACGGTCTTGTACCTCTACGGGTACCTATGAGCTTTAGATGAGGCTTTTTTTTCACCACACTACAAACTTGTAAGACTGTTGATCTTTTGGGAGCTGCATGAGTGAGAGTTTTATTTTAAGGCACAAAATATATTAAACAAACTGCACACTTTAGTGATAATAGATGACCACAAACATCTTCCTACGAAAGTAATGTGGGTTGATTTCGAGGCCATAGCTGTGTACATACAGATGTATAAATTAAAAGTGGCATAAAAAAGTATCTCTGGCCGAACATCTCGGAGGCACATAATGGGCCCTAGAGCCTTTAAAGCCGTAATTGATGGCCGAAAGTGGCCGATAAGGATCTGCGATGACGTGACCGTTTCCGACCACCGCCACTTTTTCCCGTGGCCCTTTAATTGTACATTAAATACATTTTAAGATCATTTCGATGCATGTGTGTTGTCTATACATATCTTTACCGCGGCATTGTTTTTGTTACCGTCGTAGATGTATAAGAGTAGATTCACAGTTGCACTCTCAAGTTTCTAATAGATGGAGGTCACTTTTATGGGTTTAATATTGAGAAATGTATTATCAAAACCAAAATAATTAGTTGGTGTAGTTAGCTTATTTAATATTAATAACATTTTCTTTATTTTGTAATTAAGGATTAGTTATGTGTATGCTTTTATTTTTACTGTAACTACCTCAAGTATGATATGTACAGCAAAAGTTTGTGACAATAATAAATAATTATGGTTTTGAACCCGTTCTACTACAATGGTCCTTTTAAAGTAAACAATAATAAGGTTTTAATCAAAATCATACCGTATCTCTTTTCCCCGTGTAGGCATGTGGTATCGATCACATAAATTTAAAAAAAACCTTATCTTTCACGAGTAAGCTTTAATGTTACCATAAATTAAGCGACTCTATTAGTAATATATCAATGATTTAAGCGCTTATTTATGCTTTTTATAAGTTGATTATGCGTTGACCTCGCGTTTTCACGCTAGATAAAACAACGAATAGTAACAATTTAGTTTTATAAAGTAAACCCGGCGTTTCTGCACGATATAATTTGGTCGGAGTTTAATTATGTATGAGTTGAGTTTGTTTTTTATTAAGTTGAGGCTTTCGGGCGAGATCGGCCAGATTACCGGCGATAAGTGACCAATTTATAAAGTTTATAATTACTTACACTGCGCCCGCTGGGTGGACTCGCTCTAGCACGACATGGGCTTGCGTTTGTTTATTTTTCCTGAAATTATGACGAGGAAGAGAGTGCGAGGGAAAGCCCAAAACAGCTTTATTGATTGTGAATGCTCGTTGCATCACGATATTCGGTTTGGAGACGAAAGGGAATTGTCCACCCACTCTTCTGCAGATGGGAGATTTGCATCCTGATGATAGTTATAATAGCCTTACTTAGCAATTATTATCATGACCAGAGAGACTGTGAGGTCCCTGTTCCTATACAGGGGCAGCTCGCACGCAATAGCTAAGTGGTTAACGTGAATGATCGGCTCATGGAGCGAATTATATTTGGGTGTTGTGGAGAAATCGCCATTAGTTGTGGCGTTGCGTTGGTACCGGTGCTATATATTCGACGATACTATATTATTTAAAACACTTGCATTAGAAACAAACGATATGGAGTTTCGGAGCGTTGCCTTGTAAATAGTTACATTATTACCATACCTGTCAGTAATTTGTATCATATCCATATAACAATACATAAAAAATGTCAATATAAGACGTAGCCGCTTTTCAAAGTTTGGCTGAGTTGATGGCAGTAAGATAGCATGTTGATAAAAAAGAGGAAAGAAGGTAACAGCGGTTACTTGGTGAAAGGAAGATAACTTACAGCAGCCTAACATGATGATAATAAACATGTTTTAACAAATTAACAGTATCTGCATTGTAGTTCTTCTACTTTCCTCTTATTTCTGCTTCTGTTGTTCTCATTGTTTCTCCTTACAACATGCGAGCGTGTTTTTCCTGACGGTTCTCTCTCCCGCAGTACGACGAGAGCCTCCACGGCGGGGGCTACATGGAGGGCGGCATGTACCACGAGCACCGGCTGTCGCACCCGCACATACCGCCCGTGCACTACGCGCCTCCGGCCGCGCCGGCGCACGCGCTGCCCGGCGAGCCGCTGGTGCACAAGAGAGACAAGGACGCGATATATGGGTGAGTGAGAGGGGTAATGTGTCTTTTTATAACACGCCCAGCGGGCTTTGGCGTAGAGTGGACAAATCCTCATCTACTGGTCTCTGGGAGACATCAGGCCTCTCCACTGACTTGTTTCGTCTACCTACGCCATGCCCATGGGTACTAAGCAGCATGCATAGCTTTACCTTACCGCCTGCTATAGGTTAATCCATCCATAAAAAAATATGCTTTACAACACTTATAGCATGCACAATATGACCACATCGCAAGCAATTTATTATTCATATTTCTATGAATATTCTGATATCTATAAATACAAAATACATAATAATGTAAAGGTCAAGTTGAAAAAAAATCAAGGGATTTGGTTATCATTCAGGGAATTTTATGACGTATACTGTCCATAAACCGATACTTCGCGTAGTTGATAAGTCACTTGCAGCATGCGAGCAGCCCCGCACGCTCTTACAAGCATGTGTAGGGAGCACATCACAGACAATCGTATTATTTTTTTATGTCAAGTGAGCCAAATATAAACGAAGTGTATCAACACACATTATCTGTGTAATCATTGTGGAAACGTCACAACACTTTAATCTATTACATGATATCTCTACGATTTCGTGGACATCGAAGTCAAATTAAATTAAGATACAGCATTTTTGGAAATTATAAGAAAAAGAGGTTTAAGTAGAGTGTCATCATAGTTTTCTTATCCGGTTTGTTCTTAAATTTAAGCCTCTTTCAATGAAAGAAGAGAAAATCTTTGGTACTCACATCACATCACATCAGCTTAAACTAAATAGTTGAATTTAGTCGATCTTTATTCCTTTGAGTATTGTAGCGCAGTCCAACACGATTCAGTAATTATGTGTTGACATTTTAATATTTTAAAACATTCTCGCTTGCAGTGTAACCATGGTTACGGTCATATTTAAATATAGATTATTTTCTAACGGCTATAAAGTTATTAAATTAGTTTCAGTTTAAAAGTGACGTATCACGTATGTTATATCGCTGGAGCTAATCGTTATTTTATTGATTTTTATCGATATATTGGCGATACGCTGCACGGTAGCCGCATTCCTTATCAGTTATCACGGTGATAATTTTGGGACTTGACTTAATTTGATTACAATTGTAACGCGATTTTCCAAAACTTGATAATAATAATGTCCCACTATCAGGCGTGTTGTGACAGATGATGAAAAAACGATTACTTTGCGTAAACTACAGAAAAAACCATCGCCTATTCGTGTAACAAGATTAGCGCGAAAATGACTATGCTAACTTACTTTGCCCAACTTAGAATAGGTTAAAATTACTTAAAATAAAAGAATCTCTATTTTCTTAATTATTTCTATTATCAGAATATTTCACTCCAAACCTAGGTACACATATAAAATATCTAGGCGCTATGCGTCTCGACCTTTGCATTGAAGATTGAACTGAAGGTTTTTTAACACAGGTAGGTAGGTATATGGATTCCGTCAAACATGTGATTCACGATTATCGTTAAAATATTAGTCATATCTCCGACATTAAAATCTCTAGGCTGTATTTATATAAGAAGTTAGTTGAAGGATGAGAGCCTCATTAAAGACTAGACCCATCTTCAGGTAAATCAAATATGCTAATCTACGAAGCATGTGACCTTCCTTGACATATATTTTTTATAGTATAAGGGGCGCAAACGAACAGATTTAGTTTTTGAGGACCGCCATGTCGAAAGATATCTATGTAATTGTTATGAAGTTAGCGCCAGAAAACTCGGAAACAGCACGATATTGTAAATTATCTATAGGTCATTTTAAGACAGTATCAAGTCTGTGAAGGGTCAGAGGTACCTCCCTGAGGCCAACCCGATTCGGCTGTAGCAATGGCACTTTTACTAAACGTAACCCTTTTTAGGAACACCAAATACGTACACAATCATTCCCAAAATCTGAGATGAATCTAAAATCTGAATACAGCATCTCACACCTTACACTCCATTATTGTCCTCAGGGCGAGATACAAAAAGACGTAAACGCCGATAACACAAAGGTGTTAGGCGACATCGGATCCGAAGTTGTCAAGAAGTTGGTCCCCGCCGCGCCGCGGACTCCTAATTAGAAAACTTTGCTTATCTCCGATAGTTATTATCTTATTATTAACGTTTATCCCTTACTGGGGATGGAATAAATGCTTACGAGAGAATACATTTTGTTACTCTTTCATGTTAGACCAATCGCATTTGGATGAAAATTGTAAGAGTCTAAGTAAGAGAATGCGCGAATCTAGAAAGTGCTCGATATAAAAAAAAAAGAAAGGGATTTTACACGAGTAAAAACGCCTGCAAGGCTTATAAGCCATCCTCTTCATCTCCATTTTCTAGAAAATAACAAAAGTGGTGTAAGTAGCCCATGGAGGTGAGAGGAGGAACTAGGGCAACGCATCTGTATAAACTCTATGCGGATGTCTATGGGCGTCGGTACTAGGTAGTCATGAAACTGGCTCCGACTGCTCGTTTGCCTCCTATTCCATAAAAGTCTTTCTGACGTTTATTAATAAGGAGGACTAAATAGTGATCATTATACAAGTTAGAGCAAGAAAATGCAAAAAAAAAAAGTAAAAACAGCTCAACTTAGTTGTATGTAAATACGAGGCTGTCCGGTGTAGGGTGACCACGGTCCGCGACCGAACAGGACTGCACCGAGAAGGTCAGCCGTTTGGTCACTGATATCAGCTGCTGCATTAAGGTCCATCTGCAACTCTGTTCAAGGTAGCCGTCACTTGCCATTAAGTGATGCAAATTCTTGTATTTTTCGAAAATTTTTTTTTTGCTAAACGTCATTGTTGCGCTTTGTGAGCTTTGTGAGTTTCCGGTGGCAGCGCAGAGTAAAGCGAGACTAGATACTGATACTCCGACTTGTCGATTATCCCATTGTGTTGATGTGTGAAAAAGGGGTACGTTGCCCGTATCTGTATTCCCTGTACCCTGTAACCTCCCTGCGGATGTCTATGGGCGGCGGTAGTCATGTAAATGGCTCCGATTGCTCATTTGCCCCCTTATGCTATAAAAATAAATACTATGAAAAATGTTTTATTGGTGGTTTGAAATGTTACTCATCCTCAAACTATACAGCTAAATAATAACCGACACAGTTGTTTGCGTGAAGATGTGTGTGTGTGTGTGTTTTGATTTATGATGTGCAATGTGTGCGTGATGCGTTGCACGGTCCGTGGCCGCGTATAATTTTAATTGAGATATGTATCGCCAATTATCACCGCGCCGCGGACGAAACGTCGAGGCCATCTCGAGAGCTCGACTTGAGTGATTTATCCAAGTGCGATTGCGTCCGAAACGGTCTAGCACCACCACCCGGTACTTACATAACACCCCAGGGGGGCTTTGGTTAGTTCTATTATAAATTGAACTAGGGCTCAAAATTTAAGTAATTATGTTCTTGACTATGTTAGCCTATAATCAGAATTATAAGCATGTAACATCTTTTAAACTTTTGGCTTTATCAGTGTGATGTCACATGACAGTTAAAATTATGACGGTACATGTAAAAAATCTAAACAGATGAAAGGTTGAAGAGATAAAAGAAAGAGAGAGAGAGAAAAATATAACGTAAAGACTTGTATATACTACTACTATGAAACGAGCTTTTCTAGTACCTAGGAGCACAAGTTCTTACGGTACTGGGACTAGGCTAACATGATAACTCCACAGGTTATTATTACACCACGGAAGTTCCGTAACGACGCTATTAGCGGTGTGCGGGGCTGATAACCATCATCATCATCGGAGTGTGACCCGCCGCCGATAACATCCCGCGCACGTCCGCGCTATCTACATCACGACTACTGGTTCACAACTGGTTTGAGTTGCTGTTTAGTAGTGCTGCCTCTGTGCGGATGTCTATGGGTGCGTGTGGCTCCGACTGCTCGTTTACTCCCTTACCTATATTGTAAAAAAATTGAGACAACCGCCGAGTGGCGTCATATCACAGGCTTATGCCTCAGTGACCGCTGTGGTGTCGTGTTTTGTGCGGACAAGTCGGTAACAACGTGTGCTTCTCCTAGCCGCTGGCACCCCCTCTAGTGCCACGCCGCAGCTTAATTGAGACGACATATCGCTCGTACTACTCGTACTCGGCTGTACGCGTTTTGTGTGGTCAATATGTAACGAATTGGTCCGTCCCCAGGCACCCCCTCTTCCCCCTCCTGGCGCTGATCTTCGAGAAGTGCGAGCTGGCGACGTGCACGCCGCGCGACCCCGGCGTGGCCGGCGGGGACGTCTGCTCCTCCGAGTCCTTCAACGAGGACATCGCGGTCTTTAGTAAACAGGTAACTTCAACATTTACATTAAAAAACCTACACAGGCGCTTATATGACAAAGAGAGAGAGAACACATAAGAGGTAGTGCCACACTGTAGGTATGCTTGCATGTAGCCGAATTGGGCACGACCGGGGAGGTACCTCTCGCTTACACGAAACCGTCGTAAAGTGACAGCAGGCAACGCATTTGTATAGCTTCTATGCGGATGTCTATGGGCGTCGGTAGTCTCATATGAACATGGCTTAGATTTCGCGTTTGCCCCTTATGATATAAAAAAAACAATATTACACACACCCTTGAATGTCAGAGAGAGAGAGAGAAAGCACAGGCAATCATATTCCTGTGCTAAAACATTAAGAAGATCAATTGGGAGGTGTACAGACGAAGAAAATTGAAAAAATACAATGTTCAGTGTGAAACTCCACTAGCTCCCTCTGCAACACGGTTTACAGTCGACTATAGACGGTGTGTGTCCATTTTAGTTTTGCTATTATAGTAAATAATGTGTGTTTCATTACCATAATACGGTAAATGTGAATTTCTTTTTAGCATTTTTATGCGTAACTTCTAATATTTCTTAACAATTATTCTGTAGAAATATATCTTCATGGCCATAAAAATATACAATACTACATTCATATAAAAATCCTATTCGAAAACGCCATACGAAAATTACTCGCTATAGAATGCAGAGAATAACTTTGTGGCGGCGCAACGCACCTGCCTCCATTACCCATCAGGATTAAAAAGTAAAAAAAAGGCGCGCGAACGCATTCGGATATTAAAATGTCGCACAAAATGGCGTCCCGTAAATCAACTGCGGCAATTTCTTCAGGCTTTAACAACCATAAAGCATAATTAGCAACGGAAAATCAGTTATTGGTTTGTGTAGGCGACCTTATTGATTGTTTACGCGTAAGTGGCCCGACATTTGCGCGGTTTAGTGCGGCCATTTCGTTTCACTACTAACGTGCATCCGAACTAAATTAATTCTCACTTTCTAATTAATTCGTTTAGTATTGTTATGCTAAACAGCTCGCTTACAGCTCAATATCTCGAATGTACAGAAATGCTGGCATAAAACACTTAAAATGTTAAAACTCAGTCCAACAAGGCTGTGTGATGTAATAATATATTTAACCAATATTTCATTATGCGGTTACAATAATAACATAACAATACAAATCACCATGCAAACAGTGACACCTATAATTTGAACGACAAAAAATACGTTAAATGGAGTCATTTTGTGGCAATCTGGCATTGTGCAACTGGTAATCTGGCATCAACCCACCAATCAAGGGCTCCGTCGTTTCTTTAAACGTATTAAATAGCGATAACTTCATTTTTATATTTTTTTACACAATAGGCTGGCTGAGTGTTGACGTGTTGTTGCGGGATACAATTTAAAAATATAACTGTCTTCACTGACATTAAAATGTCAAATATCAATTTCGCCGGAAGTGACTTTGTACGGGCGTACAATGTTATTAAGTTTCACTTTTTTATAAACATAACAAAGTGTTCGGTTATCAGTCAAAGACTTTAATGAGCAATAATTATTGAAATTAAATTGTATTTATAACAACAATAATGTAAATAGCGCCGACCTCTCGATAACCTGCGACGATAAAGATGTCAGTGTCATAGAACTGACTGGCGCTGCTTTATTTACGTTCCGCTCACTACGCGGCAGATAATGTGGATCGCGATTTCGCTTTTTATTACATAAATTATGAAATCGATACGCCAGCGATAGTGCCCTGCTCGGCTACGTCACAGTGTCACATGCATCACGCGCCGGCGCATTCGTACGCTAATTGTTCGTTTTTAATTACATAAATAAAACCGTTTATCGGTGGCGGTGGCACGTGAAACCATGAAACGAGATAAAAAATTCAGACCTCCCGCTCTAGAACACTTTAATAAGCAACCATAATTCATCGGCGCACGAAATAAATCATAAACGGTAAAGTGTTTATTTTCAAAGTACTTAATATGTTATAAATTTATTTAAGTGGCATGCGGTACGATTGTGGAGTGATTGATATAGTGTTGTGTGGTGAGCGCTGAGCGAGCGAGCGAGCGGCCGATACTGTCGACTGTCGTCCTGCTGTCGGCTGTCGCATGAATATCGCAGTGATCGAGCAGCGGCCCGAGCGCAGAGGAAGCGCCTTTTTATAGCCGGTGCTGGCGTTTACTGCTTTATATAAATATCGAGCGAACTTGTTGCTGCAGCTCATTGTTTTATTACAAATATGTATTGCAGTAAAACTATTTTATCGAATAACGCCGATAAGTGAAATACTAACGTTTCAGCTACACATGGGAAACCGTTTTCTGCGACCACGGATTATGATACAAACTAATCGAATTGTAGATATTGTAAATAATCTAAAACATCAGAATTTCAGTAGCTGGAATTGCTTTTTGCAGTATGTAATATGAGAAATAAATATGTATCAGTTAATTTTATCAACGTTTCTCACCATTGCGTTTATTATTCATAGATTTAGTCTGTGGCCCGTAATGGACTGAACCATTTACGTAAACCTGCTACCGTCTCCGCGGTGTAGTGGCGGTACCATATTTAATGGAACAGCGTGTATAATGTAAAATAATTGCGTGGAATTTTAATTGTCGGCCGGCGTGATGAAGCGCGCAGCGATCATTCATAATGATTCCGACTTAAAAAAAACATCAATAAATTCTCACTCACTAAACATCCAAAGACATTTTAACTTCGTGTTATAAAAACTCACGATTAACTGTGAAAAAGTGTATATTACGTACTTGTAACTAAAGTGAAGAAGAAGAAGGAAATATTGTTGAATGCAAATCGACAAAAAACCGTTTTAGAAAAGTTCCACCACTCAAATTAGATTTGCATGTAAATTTCCCGTATGTTAATTATTGTACTAGGACACTTTTTTATTTTTATTATTTCTATTTTTATCATTAACTAATATTCCTAGCGTCATAGTATTATACTAATAGGCCTATAACACGTATAATAATATTTTATGATATCTATTACTTAGTCGTTCGTCTAGTCCATTATTTTGAAACAAAACATTCACATTTCGGAAGCAACGCCATTATTTATTTAATCGTATGGATTTTAAAAAGCTTTTAACGTGCAATCCTGACATTAACGATCTCGGTGTTCTTTTTGTTTGGTCTCTTTGCCGTTGCCCGGCGACAAAGTTGTTTGCATTAATTAAATGTTTTTATGTGATATCTAATTCGTTACGACCGGTCCATCTTGTGATTATGGAACGGCGCCACGAACATCAAGGAGTTCCGTAATACACTCATTTAGGAACCACTCCGGTTTTTACAAGATACGCTTTACGATCTACGAGCGAGAGCACTAATTGATATGTCTCACGTGTAATTAGTGGTAACGTCACACTTGTGACGATTACCATGTTGTACCACAGAGAGTAGGCACTCTCTGTGGAATGATCTGATCTTAGATGTTCATTTTATAGGTATTAAAAAACGATATTAGCTGCTAGTATAATAATAATGTAAAACAAGTAGGGATAACATTGAAGAATTGAGAACAGTGAAGATAGAAGAAAAGTCTACAGGAGAATGAGATAAATATCTGACAGAAACTTTGTTATAGTGACATTGAATTTCAAATCACAACTGTTATAAAACAGTTTCACTCCAACGAATTCTCATAATTTAAACTTATGACGGTATAATTGCAACTAGTAATTATTATTTTAATTTTGGTTTAATGTTATTGTAAAAATTTGATTACGTAATTTCGGACTATTTAAATAAAAGGTTACACCATAAAACATCAATTTACTCACGACAAGTCAGCTAATATCAATATACGTTTAATTGTAATCAACATTATAGTTTCCATATATTAGCACCTTGCTTCGTAAACTTGCCTCGTGGCCAGATATGCATCTACATCTACATATGGGTGCAGCATTCAACGATTTCTTCTATAATATGAAAATGGTTTGCCTGACGTGTATTATTAACGAACTTATTTATATTCATTAGTAATTAAGCTTGTTGTATAAATTTATTTATATTAAGTATAAAATTAAACATATTATGTATAGTTTTAATGTAATGTTTATCATAATCGATCTCACGAATATTTATTAATACATACTATCAATCTCTCGTAATAGTCCAAAATCAGACTGAGTTTGACACAAAATGTATAAAATACCACAACCCAAACCCGAATGTGAATCTGAGACGCACAAGGTTACCAAAAACCGCGTTTTCTAATCCTTCACCGGATGAAACCTTAAAAGTGGACGAACTTGAAAATGGCGACCAAACAAGCCATCGCAAAAACAATTTGGAAGATCAATTACATCAATACACGCATGTAATTCACTTTAAGTGAATGTATTAAGTGTATTGTCTGTAGATAGTAAGTACTTTGTATGTTATATGTATATCTCCTCTTTTTTTTTAACTAGAAACAAGGTAATATGGCTTGAACTAACCTAAAAATATATCTACCAGGTAGGTGGAACGTTTATAGTTATGAGCCAAAATTTTCCAATAAAACAACACATCCGTTTTCTCATAAGAAAAACATTTAACTTTGCCTCCAGTTCCCATCGATGTCATTAAATATTAATATTGTTATTTCATTATCTTCGATGCGTTGTCCTTTTGGCATTTCATGATCAGGGATCATGCTGTTTGTTTACATCTGTCTGTGTCCCGTTTTGTAGTAATTGTATATTGTTAAGGGATTTGGACGCACAATTTGAGCTCTTTGTCGCCATGATCCAATTGGGCGTTTTGGCGCGGATATAGAATAAATAATGGCGGATCGATCCACGCACGCAGCTGCGCCGGCGCAGCGTGTGTTCAGGGCTGCTAGCTTTGTAGCACAGATTAAATATTACATTGTAAAAATCATAAGTAACAAATTTAAAACCGCATAAGTATTTAAATTTATTCAATAGTAATTTTTATTTAAATTAACTTATACTTTGCGAGTAGAAAGACATTAACTTTCTCTTCGGTAGCTTGTTATATCGAATCGTACATAGAAATTAACATAACGAGAAAATATTTTTCAATAAATACCATACACGTAATGATCACTGGAAAACCAAAACGCAAAACTTAAAAGATAGCGGGCTAGGAAAACAACAAAGGAAAAATAAACTTTGAAATTCTATTTTAATCTACTATTCTATTTTGATTTTTGGTTATTTTTTTTCAAAGAAATATCAGATGTTATTGCGGGTGTCAGCCAGTATCCCGGGCAACCCTACCGCGTTCGTACGAGCGACAGTGTGGAACCGCTATACGATTGGTACTTTTTTGTCTCGCAGAAGAAGCTTTTGCGTTTTAATGAATCGTTGAGTTTTGTGTTATTGTCCTCGTCGAGTGGATACTCTGTTGTATCGAAAATAATCGCGTCCATGAGATTCGTATCTACAATACCTCACAGACACTCTTACAACACATCTCATTCTTTTCTTTTTCTTAGCAAAACAGTTGGAAACTTGATGAAAATTCTAGACATTTGTTAGATCCCCTCAAAACAAGAGAGATAAGCGAATCTAACAATATCATACAATGTTTATAATCTAACTAATTTTCGAAAAGTATGCAAAAGTGCCGTAGCTAGCCTATCTGAAAAAGAGATTGTTTTTTGCTCCAACGAGACTGTACAGGCCACTAATGCAGACTAATATGTAAATGCAATTTCGGCAAAATATTTTATGGAGCAATAAACTATCAGCTTATCCGAGTTGATGGTGATAATATGCATTTTTAGTCATTTCTTACGTTCGTAAAACATATGCTCATAAAGATGAGTCAGACAATAACAGCGGCCGTTTAAACACACAGTATGTATAACGGGGAGTCGCCGGCGATTGTCACATACCTACGTATACCCAATAAAATCATAATAAATATTTATGTTCCAAAAGAAACATTCACGCTGAGGGCGAGGCATCTACATAAAACTTACGCCAATCTCGGATTTTTATGGACAATATCATCGTAGGAGGTCGGCTGATTTACATCGATAACATATCACGTAGGTACATGTGTTGGGTCAACGACTTAGAGAATGAATGCATATTATAAAGGGAGTTCGCTTATGAACTTTGTGTACTGATTGAGGCCCGGCTACACGATAGCGTGAGGCACTCAATTAGCGGCTGACACGCTGCTCTGACTCGCATCGCGTTTTTGTCCGCTCGAAACGGCATTAATATGCCGATGGACTAAACATTACGCTCTTTCATCACTCGCCTCGGCCACTTGGAGCATTTGTACGATATTAATTAAACTCGAATAGACGACATTACGAGGTCACATCGACCGCTACATTTTGAAAATCGAACGCATAAATTCGCTTAGGGCGATTTTGGGAGCGCTGGAATGTATGACGAGGGTTCCAAATTTAAATTCGCCAATGATGAACGTTTTGGTATGCGATTGGGCGCGAAGATTTGTTGATGTTTGCACCGTATATGGCAATACTTATGTACTAATTTCATAATGAGTTTCTTGCTCGAAACGAAATATTATTCATCATTCTTGTTGCAAGTGATCATCAAATGTTCATTGTGATATACACTAGCAGGATATTTTTGATTAAATAAAAAGTCCTAAGTAGGTAATCATGCAATTTTTTTTGTATTGTAATAATTAAGTATCTGTAATTTAAATTAAAAGCTCGAGTTACCTCTATTTTAAAAATAAATTCATCAAACATATTCATTTTATAAAATACTAGCTGCGCCCCGCGGCTTCGCCCGCGTAAATTTCGATATCGTGGAAAATCATTCCATGGCATCCCTCAGGAACATTTTTTCGGGATAAAAGCTATCCTATGTTACTTCTAATACCTCCAAGAACATGTGTACAAAATTTCATGATGATCGGTTGAGCAGTTTTCGCGTGAAAGAGTAACAAACAAACTTACATTCGCATTTATAATATTAGTATGATAAATAAATCTTTTTGGAATATTACATACAACATAATTGAAGTTTTCATACACATATATTTCCGAGGAGACCCTCAAAACAGCCGACATGTCCGCTTTAAATTAAACAAATACTTTAAATTAATAAACGGTATTTAAATATCGCAATATGTCATACTCCCGATTATCTGTCCATTTTTGGCGGGATGTTTGCCGCGTAAAAAGTCCGCATTGTAGCCGGGCAGCGGTATTTTGGTTTTTGCGCGTGCGTCAGAAAACTGGCGATAAAAATGGACGCCAAATGAGTATTAATTCGCACCGGCTAATAATGACATAAATAGCTATGGTACAGAGTGCTCGCTCTTTCTTGTCTACATTGTTCAGTCTATTGAATGGAGCAATCGCTGGGCTTGTGTGTTTTACTGCGTAATTATTTAAATGTTACAATAGTAGCTGAGTATCGAATGTAAAATATTGAGCAGCGAAGATTTTTCTGTCTCATTTGATAAAGATGGGAGTGATTTCATTATCAACATGTGTTGTTACGTGTTCTCGTTTTGTGGGAAATTATATTCTTATTGCATGAGAATTCATCATACAGATATGGATAAATTACACTGAAGAGTTAAGTCGTCCAAACATAGTGGTATACTATAGATTCATTGGTGATATGGACTTCTACAAACATACCTATTATTGTTATTGTTTCTTGTTTTTTATTGTCTGAACTGTTTCTTATTTGTTGAACGACTCTGGGGTTGTCAACGTTGTCTCTTTCGCGAATCTCATGATACGTATATCAATCTGAGCACAAATAGTACTCGTAAGAGGATTTTATTTGACTGTAACAGATAAATTAGATATTTCTTCATGGTTCCATAGGGTGAAAGAAAAAGGGTTCCAGTACATGACGTTATTACGTCAAAAATTTTATCACAGCAATCATTCCAGTAATATGCCGGATAGGAGCCCAGCCGGCATCACCCTGTACACGGCAGTAATTACCGCGGAGTAGGCGACATTCCGCGCGACACGTACCTCCGCTCCGCTAACTGCCTCCTTCTTGCTGCACCAGCGGCCTCTCAGCTCAGCTCCAATTATTTATCGTGGGATTTGGTCAGGGTTCGCTGGGATGACAATCCTTAATACCAGCGAGCAAACGAAGAATATCTTCGATACTATTGCATTGGACCATTCTGTACCGTTGGCTAAGTAGCAAGTCATTTTGTATCATTGGTTAACGAATATAGCGTTATGTAAGTGAAGCCGTTGAGCACATTACATCGCCCAATGAGCTTGAAGATAGTTGAGACACTTATGTAGCGTGCTAAGAGCATTGCTTACAGGCATTGTGAGATCTTTGGTCAATTTCTTGTTGTCTTTAATTAATTAAAAAGAATCGTATTGTCGTTAAAATAACTTATTCCTGTTTGTCATGTTGAGATTCCCTCTCGATCGAATAAAAAATATCTTAATCATAACAAGCAAGAGTCGAAAAATAATGAAAAAAATACCCACTTATTATGTATTTGACAGGCAAACAACGACCAGTAGAATGGGACACGTCGCGGCGCACTTTTTGGTAACACAGCCGCGGTCGTCCGTGTTTGTTAGGGATCAACTTATTCTGGACCTCGCTCCACTCGACCAGTATAAGAAGACACCCACGCTCATACATCCTGAATGGGCCAAGGGCTCCGTTTGTTTTAAGGGTAAATAAGGGTAGAGGAGTTTGTGGGGGTGTGTTACGACCAGTCAGGAGCAGCTGACGCGGATTAGGGTGTTTTTACCTACTGGGGTTGACTGTACCTACGTTTTGTCAATCCCTAGATATGTTTAATTCTCAATTGCGTTTATTTGTCAATAATTTTAAACTGGTTAAGTTTATTTGCCATAAGGCGGTTCCAGTGAAGGAAATGAAAGGTCCGAAGTGGACGAAAATGAATTTGGAGGTAAAATGTAGGCTTTAAGCTTGTGGCTAGTGGTTGAAGTAGTTTCTTAAAGTTTTACCATAAAAGGTTAGAGGAAAATATTCTAGCTGGCCAATCAAGCCAGTAGATAACTTAATATATGTACTGCAATAGAAATGTTGAGTATATCTATTTTTCCAAGTTCGGTAGGTCGTTTAATTTCATGGAAAGTTAATCCTATAACAGTTCCGTTCTTCCTTTTAGATACGAAATCCTAAAAAGGATTAGCAGAACATACGCATTTGATAAAACTAGATAAAATGGAGCCAGAGATAACGTTTCTGTTGCACTACATCTGAAGATTCCGCAAATTGTCTTCAATTGCCTTGGGGCGTACTATGGGCGTAGTTTTTAATACCAACATCTGTAATTCCCTTCTCCTTATTACGGCATATGGCGTCCACTGAAAAATGCAAAAACGGGCGGCGCCTTTTAAAAACGGGAAAAACCTGATCACCCATTCAGAAGGGTGGATGTGGTCCCTAATCATAGCGTACACAGTTGTGATCAAATGCTAGGCAATTAGGTCCTGGCAGCCATCACTAGTTTAGGCCGTAGGTGTTCAATTACATTCACATTAAATTGTCCAGTGCATTGCGGAGGGGTGATTAAAACCAGCTGACCTGGTAGACACGAGAGCGGCGCCATCTATCCGGTACATGGATACTCTGGCATTTATAATTAATGTGTTTAAGGAGTTTCTCCCACCGGTTAAAAAGGGACGTCCCACTTATACATGCGAAAGTTTGTAAATATGTTAGTTGATACCTAGACGTACAAGTTACACACAGTATAGAAATAAATAACAGTTAGTAACTTATAAATATTCGGTTCGGTATTTAAGTGTAGATTTGTTGTTAGTTCTCACAGGAATCCCTAACTTCCGGACCCTTGTTAGGATCTATATTATATTTTTCTGATTGCATCTGATTGCATTGACGTTGATTATTGCAGCTGCCCACACAGTTCCAAACGAACGCTAATATCATAATCACGGAACCCATAAAACGTATGATCATTAACATTTATTGATTCCGTTAGATAATTTATGTGGAAACCAAGATGGATGACGGAACATGTTTTACGACGGATATTTGTCAAAACACAAGTTAATTAATATACTTAATTAATACACGATTCTCTGGTCCGCCATCTTTGTGATTGTCGAGTATTATTTGAAAGCTTTTCATTTGCCAATGGATTTATTATTCAATGTAGCCTTTGAAAGTTTTATGTAAAATTGTAGACTGCAATTTAGCATTGGAGTTATGAAACTATTATACCTATTGTATTTTTGGAATTTTTTTGATATCTGCGCACACTGACACCATAAACCGATAAAAGATAAGAATGTCATTGTTATTGGTGACAGTTGAGTTGATGTCAGAGATGGCATCAATCATTTTTAATATAACGCAAGTACACACACATTTCTTATGCCTCTAACATAACAGTTTGAGGGGCTCAAAGATTCTCTCTCACAGAGTTTGTCCAGCGAGAGTGACATGCGTGGCTGCAGTTGATCCGTTGGTTATGGCTCGCCAAATCGTTTGTTCGAGATTAATCCAGACCAACCCCTTCCGGGTGTGGGTAGTATCATCCGGGCCAATAACTTGGGGTGTGTTGCTTTTTGCTCAAGAATATGAGCCCATTTGTAGAATATTTTTTTAAATAGCAGTTTTAAATTTATTGGTCTAAATAGTAGACAGGATGAAAGTAACTAAAATTGTGTAAAAAGAAATAATTACAACAACATGTACTAACTAAAATGATTCCAAACATACAAAATATGAAAAAATTGGAATATGAAAAAATATATAAAAAATGAATGAGCATCAAAAATCATCAAAAGACTGGAATTCTAGTTAGCCTAATATTAAAAAAAAAACCGATAACAAGAAAACTAAATAACATGTTAACTAAATAATAAGTTATAAATAATATTAGTTAAAATAGCGCGATGGAACTTGAAAAGGCTCGCGCGCGTTGTTAATGTCGTTATCTATGCATCGGCGTCGCTCCCCCGACGAATTAACTTTAAAAATTATATTAACAAAAGCCAAAACACATTCGGACCCGCAGAAAAGTTATTAAACATTGCACCATTACACTTTAATTTTAAGCCCGGCGGGATTTGAGAGGGGTGGCTAAATTAAAAAAACCTATCAAGTGCGATCGCTTACAGGGAAGTTGGTTCTGTATATTTCTGTTGTATATCTATGTTCTGTATATACATATTATTGTTTCTAGTGATTTAGATTTTATTGGTGGATGTAAGGGAAGGGTTCCATCAGATTACCTACAGAAAAAGTTATCTTGTAAGGTGTTGATTTATAGTGTTGTTGAGTGTTACTGAGATATTATTACAAGTTCTGACTAGTTAACCAATGGTTAAAATGTAATGATATATTTGTTATATTATTGTTTAAGAGTGGACCCTATTAATTGTTAAAATGATTTTTTGAGAGGTAGCGTCATGTAGTACTACATTGTGGAGGAGGGCAACACGGTTACATTACAATTAGGGATGTTTATGGACATACAGACTAAAGACACCGACTATTAATTTACCTCCTTGTACTATAAATTACAAGTTCTATTAAACATTGTGCGGATTACGTGAGGAAGCACAATTTTAAGTGTTTTACAATTCCAAACGTGTCGACGACGAAGACGTCAGGAGTGGGAGCATTTGCCTGGGGAACCCTAAAAAGCGTATGCGCTGAGGGTGCCGATCGCTTCAGCCATTCATAGGTCGCGTTTATTCTTGTACAAACACGTTTCTGGCTGGCGAAAACCATTATTCCTTTGTGCCCCATTATGCCCCATAATGCCCCATTCTGGGGCATATCGGTACGGTTGTATTTGTTTATCTTTTGCGTTGTTTAAAAGTTTTTTTTTCTCCGTCGAAAACACTTTGGCTTGTTTATTTTTAAATCGAGCGTGCGCGAGTGCTCTTCAGCGGGCCGCATGAATGTTTGTTTGTTTGTTTCATCACAGGAATCAAGGGTTCATACACTGATTGCTCCGGAAAATGGATTGAGAAACATTCATCAAAATTGTAATTTATGGATAGTCTGAGAGAAGATATACAAAGAGCTCTTTAGTTTTTAGTTGAAGCAATATATGCCGTGCAACATTATTATTGTATCGAAGTAAAATATTTATGGTGAGAATATCCATCGCTAATGGAAAACTGTGTTACATAAGCCACAAGTACAAATAGAAATTTAGTATTCCACAACGTTTCCCTAGCCCCAAGTACGATGAGGTCTTGTGATACAGGCACTAGGTAACATTTATATGATATTTAATCATCATCATCGCGATCAACGGTCAGAAGATATCCACACATCTTGTATACAAGAGGCTGTAATTTTTATTCATTTCTGTTACAAAATGGAACATCGCATTTTTTACAATTACAACAGTGATAGTCTAAATGTAACAGCTTAAGGAAATTTAGACAATAACTATCAGGCTTATAGCTATTACAAATACCTACTTAAGAAGTAAGTATACGTAATAATCTCTGTAACAAAGACTTATAATTTTATTGACATTTCCCAGCGTCCTTTTGTAAGATAATTCCAAAAAACATAATCCTTAGACGTATTCATTTTTATTCATAACTCTGTTTCGGGAGATTAACTCAAAAAGCAAACATCTGTCTTGTATATGTCAAAAAAATATATATAATCCGCCATTTTTAATTCATGAATGCCCTTTCATAATACAAACGTTTTGTTACACCCGTGATCTCTTTGATGGGGTCTTTTTGACTGTTTTGTGAAATATTTTTGGGATGTTTGTTGCGCTTGTTTGTACTTTTGGAAAATAGGTAGTTGGTACCTACCCAGAACGTTTATAATATGAATATAAATTACAAAAAAAAAATCTAACAGCCATAGTTAGATGATTGTAATACAAGTGCAAAGCAAGAAAGCAATTTCAAGTCAAATTCGAACACGTCTATTCATAGCAATGCTATTGCCTACTAAATGTTTTTCATTGCCTAAATAATAGTTCTTTTCTAATTCTAAATCTCTAAATAGTAATTAATTATACCTTGATCTACGTTAATGATGGTTAATTCTCACGTAAAAAAGTTCTAGGAAAGTAGAGGCCACGCATTTTGTATACTCCATGACGGTATGAAAGCAGGACAACCGAACACAACGTCACTACTTAGTAAAGCTTGCACAAACTGTAAATAATGATTTGATTAGTTGTTATTAGTTATTACGCGCTCCTCATTCCGCCCGACAGCCCCTGGGTGACTCATTATGCACCTTTATGCCCCTACTTAATTTGCCCGCAACCCTCTGAGCGTTAATGGCCGAAAAACTGACCTCACACCAAAATCACCCTCCAGGGAACGGTTGAATAGCCAACTGCGGCGGAGGAGGAGACGTGACTTATGCGATCAACTTTTAATCGTTCTGTTTGTTGCTTGTGTTTGAGTATTGACAAAAATGTGAGAAATCTACAGAACTGGCAGATATGATGTTACTGTAGGCATATAAGGACGATACGAGGTACTCGTAGTAATAGTGTTGCATTTTATCACACACTTACAAGTTGAAGTGAATTTTATTTTATACCATTTTATCCAGTCGTGCGAGTTCAGTTAGTCCAGACAGGATCAACTAAATGGTAGCAAAAAAGCAATAAAAATGGAAATCATTTAACGAATAAATACAGGTTAAGATTGTAATATGACGTACCTCATAAAATGGTATAAAATGTTACTTTTCTAAAATAAAAAAAAATAAATTCTAAAATCAGTAAGAATGAAACAAAGCAGACACGTAATCCACAAGAGCTCGTTACACTTATTTGCATAAACTCTACCACGTCGTAAAGTTTGTGGCCAAGCGGTTACCGTCATTAAACTTTATAAGACAAATAAATTTGTTAATGACCAAAGAGGCATTAATTTTTTATAACTGGGACAAAATCAAACACACGATCTGACGCCATTTTGAAATGTCTGGTAAAATCAGATTTAAAATGACTAAATTGTATTGCTCTTTGCTATGAATTATGATTCATGAAGCTTTTATCAAAACTAAAAAGTAGGATAAGTAGTAGAGAGAAAGGAGAATGGCTTTTATAATATATACCTCTAAATATATATATAATGATATGAAAAGAGAGAGAGAGAGAGAGAGAGAGAGACCAAGATTAGATAAGGATAGAGAAATCAAAGACTAGATGAAGAAGAATGAAGACAGGAATCACTGGCAGTTACTGCACCGACAAGAGTCCGGTCTAAAAGATGAAGAAACACTGCCCTATGTTTGATCCACTTGTGTTATTTACTGTGGTGTCAAAATAATATGATATTATCTAAATTACACGTTATAACAGTTATAACGAGGCCACGCCTTGGGACACTAAATCATTACCGTGTGTTAGTGACAAAATTCACATCACAAAATTACGGGTCACAAATCGTCACAGAACACGGCTATAAATCAACTTGAATTCTTAGCGAGATAAAAAAAAACTAAACAAACACCCCGGCCCGGACCCCGGCCAGACCGTCTACCTGCCCTCGTATCTTTTGAATACTTTTCTTGTATTAAAAATAAAATTTACGAACTCACGGGTTTCGGGACAAAAAACGCACGAAAAACTTTCCTTTCAATGCTCCCGTCTCTCTTCCGCGCGCTACATGTCCCTCTCGTTTGGATTCACAAAACGAAACTAAAGCGTCACATAGAAATTTTTGGTTAAGATTAAGAGGCATCTTGCGCCATGTGTTTCAAATATGTCGTGCGAAACCCTGGAATGTGAGACGCACCTAGCAATATACTTATGAATATTTATGTCAACTTATACCAAAATAACGAGCTTCAAGTAGGGATAACAGATGTAGACAGTTTACTGCATCGACAATGACTTGCATGGGTAACTCACAATTTTAAACGACACAGTGGACAAGGACATATTTTCTGAACATGGTGTTTTAGTATTTTTCAATTTTTTCATAAGTGTTTCTAATGTCACTTGTAGGAAATATTGTTATTCTTTCTAAAACATCTATAAAACACGAAACGAAGCCTAGCCAATTTCAAATGACACCATATTTTGTTTGTCATTTCATTTTTATTGTTCAGAAGTTCTTGGAGGATATTTCTGGGAATCCGCATTGCAATACAAGTGAGAACAATAAACCGTGGAGCTTAGAGCTTAGTATGTGGTGCATTTTGATACAACGCAAATGGTTGGTAAAATATTAATATATTCCACTGTTATGAATAGTTTTCAGTCATTTACATATTTATGGCAAGAGGGCAAAGCAAACAAAAGGCACCGTTTCTATACACACTTTTGATATCAGAATATTTTTAAATTTATTAAAATAACTCTTCCAACAACGCGACTTTTTCAAATCTATGGCTACTGCTATATCTACCGCCCACGCAGTTTTCAGTTAGTAAATGTGGTTGTAATACTACATTGATGACACAATTGCTTATCAATAACTTAGATCCTAGACTAGGTCTGCCAAACTTTTGTGGTTAACAAATCATAAGTCCCCAAGTATTGCAGACCAATAAAATCAAATGTAAGAATGATAATGAACCTAAACTTTTCCCCGATAGTTTACTTCATTTGGAGAGAAAAGCTATCAAAGTTACCTCTGACACCATGTTAGAGTCATGGGAGGTTTTAGTATTTTATAATTTGTATTATTTATAGGCTTAGAAATTTAAGGATGTAAAATTATTATACTGCCGACGTTTATGATGCTGTAAAGGTTTAAACATTTCGCACGTTGTTGCCGGGACTTAATGCTGCCAGTGCAACTTCTGTGCTTCCTCAGTTTATGTTTATCTTAAGTAGCTTACACGTTCATTTTGGAAAATGATTCATGCTCATGCTCCAAGGAGTAGGTCCAGCATTTTTACTTCCAGCAACTAATTGATGACAATACTATTTTAACTAGTTCCAGAGCTATGTGAGACGTTCTGGCAAGGATCGTTGAAATTAAAGAACCGTCGAACCACACACTAAATGAACAATTGACAAAGTAAAATAACATTGATCAGTTATTAAATAAAATACTTCAGAAGGAGGAAAAATTAAAACAAAACTAAAATATTTGGACAGGAAACTGCAGTAACATATTCAAAATAACGAATAGATATCAAAATGCTCAATATGTAATATCATCAGCTAAAACCAATATCGACAGCGCTCGTCAAAGTATTGTTGCGGCTCGTCAATAAATTTTGATCTCCACGACGGAGTAATTTCCATCATAAAAATACCTAACGGGATACATCATATTAAAAGACCATAATTTTAAACGCACTACTTCAGTAGCGACGAGCGCCCGGCTTCAAAATTCAAGAAAAAGAACCACCTGCACGTCGTGAGGCTATTAAATAGGAGGGGACCTAACTAAATTACGAAACTTGGCCTTTGCGCATTATTCGATAGTTATTTAGTAAAGTGCCAACAATGAGCACTGAAAAATATATCATATCCTATTGTTAATAAAATTCAAGATGTTGTTGGCGCGAGTTATTAAAAATCGTCGATCGATCAGGATTCTTAGGTAGCCTCAGCATATTTCATCTTATAAATAGATTTTTTTATAAATTACAGGGTACCAAGGCGGCCGGACTTACGTTCGGCTATAACTACCGGTTAATTCCGTTTCATTATGCACTTTAATATTTGTTAAATAGGGTTTAATATCGGTCGATTAATTACAACATTCTTCGTGTACGATCTCATGAATTCAATAATGGGTTTGGTTTTTTTATAGCTCAGGTAGCGGACGTTTTGTACGGTGTGGTATTAAATTATTAAAATCTGGACAGCGCTGACCTAGTGTCAAAATTACCTGTTCAACGGGCTACCAAGAATTAAGTATTAATTTGATCTAGTACGAAAGTTTTGTATCTGGCAACGAAATAAATGAATAAAAAACAAAAAAAATTACAAAGATGACAATGCAATGAAAGGCCCTTAACTCTTGAGCCGTTTGGCACCACGGTATTTATTCAATTAGGCGGACAATACAGCTACGACTGAATGTGCACAAAGCGCAGGGCAGGTAAATGCCATGAATAGATAACACAATTGTTCGACATTTGGGGCGAGATAGAAGCTGCAGATATTTTTATGGGTTTCACGAAATTGGGGACAAAAACCATTCGCTTAATCGTAGCGGTTCCAGAGTGAACAAAAAAACATCGGTTGTCTGTAAAGTCGATTTACTGACGATAGTTGAACGTGACAACGTCTTAAGAAAATACTGATGGAATGGTAGCATTTTTCAAAAGAAAATTTTAATTTCATTTGTTTAATAGATTTGTATGTATATAGAGAAAGAGGTAATTGGAAATGGTATGTCAGATTGCAAGTTATTTGTATAGCAGATATATAGTTCGTCTAATGCATAACAGATGGCGTTATCACGTATCCTACATCGCGCTATAGCTTGCACAAATCTTTTTGGTTAGGGTGTTCATACAAATACTTTACCGTGGTTTCATTAGATGTGACCAAGGGCCATCGGATCTAAAGTTTGACCGTGGGAACATGTAACTGGTCCAATTTAAATTTTTTGTTCCTTTATTTTGCAAATAAACCTATAACATACAATTCAACAGCAATGTGCTTACGGAACGTAATATTGTTCGGTCAATCATTCATTCAAAACAGGACATGTACAATGTACATTTGACAACTAGGTAACGCCGCATGTTGTCAAGTTTTTTGGAACAGCCTGCTCTATCGATTTATAAGACGTTATCACGTCAAAATGGCGGTAACGGGAAGCTTGTATTTTAAAAATGAGGAAAACAAATGCATATAACCAACTAAAATATCGTCGTCGCAAGAAGTAATAACAATGTCAATTACCAATAAAGATTCGTATTACAAGTCAAGCATTGGTGCGAAAACTTTGACATTTAGAAAAAATGGCGGCGCGGCGGTAAAATGAATTTGCATTAAACGATCGGATACTTTGCTGACCTTTAAATAAACCTTGCATTTATAATTAACATGTCTAAGCCTCGAGTTTAAACAAACTTGAACATTTTCAAAACAACTGCTCAGGGTTAAACAATGTATTCATCAGACAACATAAACGGCAAAAGTATTTTTAAATGCCTGAAACGTTATTATTTATTTGCCATTAATTTAAAATTATAATTTGAATTTGTATTATTTGAACATTGTTGTAGCGGAGGAAACACAAGCGGATGAGTTCAATGTGTGAGCAGAGGTAGATAATATTATTAGCATGTAATTTGTACATTTGAGGTTTACGGGTCGGTGCCCTACGAAATTAGGGACTTCCTTCCCTCAGGGCTGAGGAGGAGCGATGGTTATGTGCTTCGACATATCTGAGCATCTCCTAAATACATAAGTGCATGTATTTTTACACGCACCGTCGGCTTATCCCCTCGGGACATGGTTTAACACATTACCTTTTTTATATTGACGTTTTAGTATGCAAGATTCATATAATAACGCGAGGGAAAATAACAAATGTAAATCTAATTCTCGACTGTATAAATTAAATTAGATAACTACATTTTGATATTTATTTTTAAACTATTACTTTATTCACAATCCATATTGGTTTTCTATTTGAAAAAAAATCCCTAGACCCCACAAGAACATTCGTAAGGATTATAAAGACCATATGTAATATTTTACAAAAATAAATCTTACACAAGATCTATATTTTTTATACAGCGCCCGTAAATATAATAAAATGCTTTTTAGAATGAAGAGGCACGGCGCATAGACTCGTGATCATATCTCGTTTCCGGTCAAGTGTGTAAGTAAAAAAGGTTCTCATGTTGGTCAAAGATTAAAAAAAACCCGCAGATGGTAAAAAATGATTACGCATGCGATAATCATGCGATTATTTTATGAGCATACTTTAATTATTGTGGTTATCTATGTCTTGTGTCTGTTCCATAAAATATCTATGGAAAACATGGTTTTACAATTGTTTATTTTTTATTAATCAACGTCATAGATCTTTTCAATCCAGATCAACCTTCCATTCCAGTGTCTTTACTTTGTGGATCGTCCAAGTGCCTACTTGCCACATTTCAATAGCTAAAACAGTGCCACTATCTGCGTTGTGTAAAAAGCTTGTGCATTTAATAAATAAATAAAAAGCTAAGCAAACAAGGAGCGCTCGGTGTTTTTTTTTGTCCGTCAGGGGCCCAGCTGATTTGTAGTTATTATCACAGTGGGTTCCGTGCCGATACTATCAATTATGCATTTAGCGTGCTCGCACGAAACCTATGACATGGTTTATTATTCTTGTCTATGACGGTTGCTATCGTTGTTTACACTATCCCTGTATATAGAAGTCACGTGGAGTGAATAAAATATAATTGAAACAGCATTTGTTATAACAAAGTGTGCAGATAGATTTCTCGCGGGTACTTGCGATATTTGGCAGCTAAATAAAAGACTAGAAAGGAAGATCACTATTTCTTCAATGGCCACTTAACAACTATAGGTAGTTATTATTTATGTCTTGAAGCATCATATCTTTAATGTAATTATTTTTGATTTGTGATTTTGAATGAAACATTTATCTTATTTGAACATTTCTTCTGTCCACAGATACGCCAAGAGAAACCTTATTATATAGCAGACCCAGAAGTCGATTCATTAGTAAGTATACTACTTTTCGAATAGACAATTTTTAAATAACAAATTTAAAAGTTACTTTTCTAGTAAATGTAACGTTTAGATATTACATAAATGAAAAGGATAAAAAAGAGAATAGAAATGATCAATATCTGAAATATAATCCCGTCAAAAATATTAGTGGCACTAACGATTCTACACAAAAAGTGTATAATGAAAAACATAAACAAACATCGCTATACACCATAAACTAGTAAAACACTGCAGTTCACATCTAAAATAATTTACGATTTGATTACTCAGAGAGTTCTAAATAAAGCACAGGTAAAAGAGGCTCTTGGCAATAAAAATGAGTGTGTATATAAATATATTGTCACTCATAAACCGAATGGCACAGTCTCCCGTGGCTAGGGCGGACAAAAAGGGAAAAAACACGGCGGCCACCCACCGCAGCAGTTCGACATGGGTACTTAAGCGATTTTTAACAAATAAAATCTAAGGCATTACGAATTGTCGAGCGACGATCACAACTTTTATTGACTCGGCTCGGAACCATGACGTTAGAAAAAAAGGAACTTGCTGGACATAGTGAACCACCAGCTTAGCTTTTAGGGAATGGATTTCGATTTATTCCAGAAATCAGCTTCAAACTTTTTCAAGTCTCTTCCGATCTGTCAAATACGATATAAACAAGTTCGACCTAAATCGCAGAGGCAGCAGTCGACCTTACAATTTATACCCAAACATGGCCAATATCGTGTCAAATATTAACGATTTATTCAAAACTAGAAACGGAATATTAAATCTACGACCATCCAATTTACACAGACCATAAATAATTTCGGTAATCAATATCGAGACGTTCCGAACTCGAAGCTTGCGCAAGCGGTGATTAATGTAGAATGTGAAATAAATTAGTTGGCAGTTGATACGGTAGCGGAGTCGTAAACAACTGACAAGTTACCTGCTCTGATAGCGCCATTGATACTTCCACTGCGAGATAAGGGGCCCAAACAAAACTCGCATCCGGCCCGAACAGACTTCAACCACCATTTTTAGGCGAGCCTTTTTTATGAGATCGTTGGTGTTGGCTTGTACGTATAAGTACCAGAAATGGCTTTCTAAAAGTGTAACAGATTTAGTACTGTCAATAAATGACGACGGACGAGGAGTTCGATGAGAAATAAATTAATTTGTAATTTTGGCTCATCGTCAATTAAGTAATAACTCAACATCTAGTCACAAAGCACGTACTACAGAATCGAAAAGAATTTTAAAAGAAAGATAAATCAATAAAAAAATATTCTAAATTCTTTTTATCTTTTCAAAAATAAAACAAATTCTAGTAACAAACCGTTAAAAGACACAATAAAAACCGTTTACTTTTTATGCCATTGACCAATACCCACTTTAAAAATCCACCCAATAATTATATTTCATTAGTTATAACAAAAGTGACGGTACAGAGCAGGCTAATAATGGCAATTGTAAATCGCCAGCGGATATTTATGTATGTCAGTTCTATTCAGTTTGTCATTCATGTATTCATCGCGGGCCTTTTAATTTCTTATGAGCGCCCTCTTGCGGTGTATTCATGGGTTAATTGCTTATGTCATTACATTTGCACAATTTGATCGTGAAAGCAACCGTCGCGTTCGCGTATTAGGTACCAAAGTTCTGCGGCCGGCTTTTAGGGATCTCTGTCGTAACTTAAATTTATATTTGACGGTTCGTAATTGCTTGTTCATCTTTCTTAATTATTATTCACAAGATGTCAGCACAACAAATTAAAAACGAGTCAAATGAGAAAAGATGCAAAGATTTTTATGAGATATTGAAATAAATTTAAATATTAAAAACTTAGAGGACATTCCAAATTTAAATGTGTTTTTTAATCGACCTCTGATTTATTGTAGGTACTCGATTTTTTATTTGGATGTATGTACATATAATGTTTTGCCGATGTTTATGAATCAGTACGGAACCTTTTGCCACTTGCACTTGACAATGTGGAGCCCCCGGCTGATGTGTTTACGCGATCGACTGACGGTTTGCAAGGCTTTAACTGGCAAGGTGACAGCCATTGTCAGTACCGACCGCAACTGTAGCGCTTGCAATGTGTCGAAATCGTAATTATTATTGAGGATGCACATGGTATATTCACTTAAAGTGCCTCAGTCTTGTCAAATAGAAAAGGCTTAAAATAGAGAATAGAGCAAAATTGAGTATCTGTAGGTACGCAATGACTTGATTCAGAAACTTAGCTTATAAACATTATACTTCTTAGAATTGATTAACAATCCTAGTATTGTACAGTTTTAGTTGAATATAATTTTAACACTACATAAATAATAATTGTTTGCAATGTACCTACAACAACAAACTGAATAAGAATATAAATAACCTACAAAGTTTAATAATTAAGTATAATTTTTAAAAATACGTTGTAAAAATGATCATCATTTGACGTTTATACTTTTTTCGAATAAAGTTTTAAAAATGGAATGAACAACGATTATGTCAGCAGTTAGACTGTTAGACGGTAGCATATTTAAATGGTATCACAAACATTTCGGCTTACACTGTTGACGGACGGGCCCCGGCAAACATCTCCGTGTCTGTGTACACACACGACATATTTTTATCTCGTAACACCGTCTGTCAACTTGAGCAAACGAACGGGGGTGGCGCTAACCACGTAATTGATATTACCTCTGTCCTCTGTGCTCCTGGTACTTCCAATGAATGGGCGCATAGAATTTTTATTTTTTAATAGCGGCACTTGTTGATGTTGCCAGGTGACAAAAAATAAATTCGACGCCAGCTTACAGTAATTCTGGTGAAATCGATATTAATACATTCGACACCATCTAATCGAGGACTGACTAATTATAATTATCAATAATTATTATATATGATACGTTTTTTAATGACTTATAATAATTACTATAATTAGTTACGTGATATGTACATACTTATTATTTTACACGTAACATACTTATAATAGTACTAATATAATAAATGCGCAAGTTTGTGTGTTTGTTTGTTACTCCTTCACGAAAAACTGCTGAACCGATTTTCATAAAATTTGGCAAACACATAGAGGGTAACTAGGATTAACACATATAATAGTTAGTTATATCCCGAAAAAATGTTGGACAATGGGATGCCATGGGATATTTTTTATTTTTCACGGAATCGACATTTACGTGGGTGAAACCGCGAGGCATAGCTAGTTACTGATAAAATACTTTCAATCATTTTAAACCGAAAATAGACTTAAATGGTATTAAAAATTGAAAAGTTAATAAAACGAATCTGGTATGTTCGTTATAAATAGTCTATGAGAACTTTTCGATAACTTTAGAACTATTGGAACAGATGAAACATATTGTCAAACAAAAATATCATCAGTTTCTTTGTTTAACTGAGAGTGGTTAGCGACTTAGACTGCCTGGTTGCCACACACAAAATGGTCTACAGTTAATTTTGAAAATGAAATAAACTATGAGCCGTAATGGCGAAAATCTGTTATTGAATACTGTCTGAATAGAAGTTGTGGGCTTAAGCCCTAGTTCGAAACGAATGATAAACTACGTATGTGTCTGTGTAAACAACGTAAAGCAACATTAACCAAAACCAACAGTTTTTTTCCTAGTTTGCAGTCATTATTTTTTTTTTAATATTAAAAACACAGACGACTTAATACAAATTATGACAGTAACTGTTCTAAATATGATAGATAAGCTTTCTCTACAGAGCCTACGTGCTAACGGCAGCAACGCGTATAAAGTTGGGGCAGTAAAAAATATAACGGCAGTGTTAGGTGTAAACAGTTACAACGTAACTCAGTGGCGTGAACACACAGTTACAACGTAACTCGGCAGTGGTGGGTGTGAACACAATTTATAACGTAACTCAGTGGTGGGAACACAGAGTTACAACGTAACTCAGTAGTGTGAACACACAGTTACAACGTAACTCAGTGGTGTGAACACACAGTTTCAACGTAACTCAGTGGTGTGAACATAGAGTTACAACGTAACTCGGCAGTGGTGGGTGTGAACACAATTTATAACATAACTCAGTGGTGGGAACACAGAGTTACAACGTAACTCAGTGGTGTGAACACACAGTTTCAACGTAACTCAGTGGTGTGAACATAGAGTTACAACGTAACTCGGCAGTGGTGGGTGTGAACCCAATTTATAACATAACTCAGTGGTGGGAACACAGAGTTACAACGTAACTCAGTGGTGTGAACACAGTTTCAACGTAACTCAGTGGTGTGAACATAGAGTTACAACGTAACTCAGTGGTGTGAACACAGAGTTACAACGTAACTCAGTGGTGTGAACACACAGTTTCAACGTAACTCAGTGGTGTGAACACACAGTTACAACGTAAATCAGTGGTGTGAACACAGTTACTACGTAAATCAGTGGTGTGAACAGACAGTTACAACGTAACTCAGTGGAATGAACACGCAGTTACAACGTAAATCAGTGGTGTGAACACAGTTACTACGTAACTCAGTCGTGTGAACACAGGGTTACAACGTAACTCGGCAGTGTTAGGTGTGAACACAGACCTAAACCTGCTGGTTACGAGCTCGAGGAATGTTAATAAGGGAAACGATATAAAATAAGTTATTTTATGACGTGCAACCAACTATATATTTACTAATCAACGGTCATTTAACTGATCGTTAAAGTTATCGCGAGATCTTAATCGGTTCGGCACGAGAGGTGCGGAGGTAATCGGAAGTGACGAGCGATGATCATTCAGTGATGATTACTTTTAGACTAAATAGTATGTATACCCTTGATTACTTGTGATCGGACTGGCCACACGTTACACTACTACCGTGTATTAAGTTTACATATTTTTAGAGTTCTGTATTTAGTAAGAGGTAGCGCCACACTCCATGCGTGCAGCCGAATTGGGCCTGCACGAGCGGGGAGGTCCCTCCCGCTTTCACGAAACCGGCGTATAGTGACAGCTGTGTTGCGTTTCGTGCGGTGTGTAAGTCGCCGGTGGCCCATGTAGAGATGGAGGGCAAAGTATCTGTATAGCCTCTAAGCAGATGGATGTAGGCGTCAGTAGTCATGAAAATGGCTCCGACAGATAGTTTGCCCTCTTATATAACAAAGCCATAAACGTTACTCGCGGTACATTAAGTTTACATATTTTTAGAGCTCTGGAGTACCATGGATACGATACTTACGGCCAGTGGGAAGCTGGCAACACAAAGAAATGCCAGGAAAAGGCAATTATTATTACATAAATGAGCAGTTTGCCCCGGGACGCCCTGCTCACTTGTCTCTGGTCACCCGCTGCGCCCCTACAATACCACAGACAATAGAGCCCCGACAATGGCGGCCGATTCGACAAAACTCTTTAAATATTAATTTTACTAAGAAAGCCACCTTTAAAATGTCCAGCCCAACAATTGTTTCTTTAATTCTGAGTAATTCGTGTGCAGGTAACATTTAAATTAGGTTAGCATTGGATCCAATCTTCTCTTGATGGTATGGAATGTACTGAAACGAAACTAAAGAAGTACTAAAGAAGAAGAAGAACTACTAAAGAAGGACCAAAAAACATGACACAGAGACTTCTACTGTGGATAATTTATATTTATGTTCCTACTCAACTTTGAGGCCAAAACTTAGATTTCTTATATCTAGTATTAGATAGCAAACGAACAGTCAGAACTGTCCTTTTACTATCAACCACAACACATCCGCATAAAATACATGCATATTGCCGTTTCCCCCCTCCCCTTCAATGGGCCACCGTAAACTCACAAACCGCATGAAATGTGTCTGACATCACTTACGACAGTGGCCTGTCCACAAGCGGCACCACCCCGATCGCGTTGGCCTAGTTCGGCTGCACTACAGAGCACATGGTTTAATCTCGTACAATGTAGAGCATTTAACTCAAATGTCGATTCTTCGTGTTTCCTCTATGCAAATCTAATAATGATTAATTTAATTACAGATGGTACAAGCAATACAAGTTTTGCGGTTTCACCTATTAGAATTAGAAAAAGTAAGTACAATTTATTTTACAATGATGTGTAATTCACCCACTGCAGAAGTGAAACTTCAGAATAGTGAACTAGAGTGAGATGGATATATTTTTGTCTTTCAAAGATTCTAAAGTTTCACTTCAAAAATATCTCAAATGCGGCATATTCTAAAATGATCTATCAAAGAATTCGGCATCGGCGTCTTTATTCTCATTTTATTCTTGCGTAAGCCGTTTGAGATATTTTCTCTAATGAGTGGCGTAATGAGTTTTGATATTTATTCACGAGGGAATACATCGGAGCAACCGGTTCGTAAAATATCGTCTGACATTGTCGGTAATATCGGTTCGATTATCCGAGGCTCGGGTATCGATTCCGAATCGAGATAACGTATCGATCTCACGCGAGTGGCGCTGGCGCATGCACACGTGCACTCCGATGATACATTTAACGAACTTTCGAATTAAATTTGGAATTCTGTTCGAACAGGCTTAACTGTCAAATGTGCCAGTAAGAGAGGGAAATGTTCTATGTAGGCGGAGGTACTTCTTATTCAGTAGTTGAATTGAATTGACAAGATAGTGACTCATAATAAAATATCGTGCTTTGTACGTATTATTAACTTCTTTAAACGCGGTCAACATTTTAGAGATGGGCAAAAATAATTGAAATCATGACATGTGATACACCTGTGTCTTAAAGAGTTGACCCCTGGCGACACTTTTACAGTGTCAGTGTTTTTTTGTGAGATTTCTGTTGGGTGACTAATTGCTAGCCTGATATTCATTTACACGAACGCAATAAAGTATCCGTTCCTATCCAAGGGATTAAATTATACGAGTCTATGAAAAACCCTCGGATTGCTCGTGTTTTTCTCGAAGTCTTTAATTACAAAAGAGCGGGAGGTGTTTTTTTTAATATTCAGCGTCGAGCATCACCTGTGTGGTGTGAATTGAAGCGGAAACAGATTCGGCTAACGGCACTTTTTGTTGGATTTTATTACAACAAAAAATTGATGAGATTAGACTTGACGTGAAACGTTCGAATCTCTAACCAGGCGGGCACGATTTACATAATAGACAACTGGGCGTCGCACACGGAGAATATAATTATCGAACATCATATATAATACAGTAATTCTATGTAACTATAAAGAAATTTAGATTTAGTGTTTTATGTATATGGGGACTAACGAGTCTAGAAACAGACAACTAGACTACCGAGGCCCAGTTCCCTCGACAGACAAATAAACAATGTTAATTTATTATTTGTGTGTATTATTTTTATCAAGTTTTATAGAGCAAAGATTGTAAGAGGTTTACAGTTTAAAAAGTTTTATCACAACACAAGCCACTTTAAATTTCGAACAAACCAAGAATTCTTTATTTAAATTTGAAATTAGAAATACATTTCGAGTCTCAAGTGAAGGTGCGTCCCGCCGAACGATATTTTAAATTTCGAACGCGTCTTATTTTTATTTTTTTAAATGGCCTTTATCTCGCCCCCGGCTAACGAATCGTAGACGTATCGCATTACGAGTTATCTCGTTACAGACCTTTGTTCCAACTTCTTTTTTTATTACAAAACTAGCTATCTACGAATGCGGCGGGTATTTTATGGAATCTTGAACACATAATATCTTATTTCATAAGATCCTTATTACGGGGGATATTTTCGGATTCAGCCTTACGCGCAACATTTTGGATTTACACCGTAAATGGGATCCGGGCTTTGTGTTAATACGTTGTATAAAGGAGAGCCGCGAAAACGTAATTTATGGAAATAGAAATAACACACGAATAAGAAACGTAGAGATACATTGAATAAATTACAACACCCGAGCAAAGAAATTTTATTTTAAAATTCAACAAATATTTTTGCGCTAAGGTAAAACGTTGCTTACTTATATGGTGTGTTTGTAGTTCGTAAAATACATTGAATACAGGTTTAGGTAACAATTTATACATGGAATCTCTTTTCTATATCGTAATCATAAATAGTGATGCCGTTCGATAGGCTCATATCGACACTGCTCTAGTACTGCTCGATAGTGTTAGTTACTTAGTTTGTTTTATTTAAGAAGTAAACAAACAGTAAATTCTGCCCTTAATAATAGCCCATACCTTATAAAGGCAGAATACAAGATAACAATGAACCTTTAACAGAAATATCTTAAATTTGTCTGTTACAAGGAAATTACTTTGAACGCAAAACCTCACACCCTATTTGAGCACAGTTTATATTATTGCGCCTGGTAACCCTGGCCGAATAAAAAGCAGTCCGTTATTCTGCTACAATGACGTGATGGTTATGCGCACACGCAAGAACTGGGACCGGTCTCGGGACAAGCCGAAATGGTAAAGGAAAAACAAACATACGAAATGCGAGCGGCTCCCATTCATGGCGAAAACATAAGTGAGGCACTGACCGGTGGAAAAAATATCAATTCTAAATCGAAATGTATTTTTATGGCTATATAAGGGATAATTTGTAATGATCATTTTTGCTTTTGGAAATTGGCATTGGATTGTTCAATGATTAACAGAGAGTTCTACATAGATCTACCCAATCTCTCCATACTTACTGAAATTGAATTTTTTGATTTTTTGAGATATAGACACCACAGTACACTTTACAATAGAGCTGGGCCAATAAGGACGATAATAGTTTTTAAAATATCTTGGCATAGTACATAAAACACCTGTGTCGTTATACATAACAAACAAAAAAGTTAAATCTCGTTCAATTTTAAATATGGAATAATTCGTGCATTAGAATATCCAATAACGTTCTGATTTATGTTGTTAATATTTCAAAGATGTCCGACGGCGATCACATTTGTTTTTTTTTCGTTCCGAGACCCGGTGGGATTGGCCTGGCACAGAACCATAATTAAAGAACGAAAATAACCGCTTATTTAACATATTGTTTAATTTAAAACATATATGGTAATAATTATTTTTTAATTCGCCCACTCGGTGTATATAATTGAGTAATAAGTTCTGTTAATTTGCGTATGTATGTAAAATGTACATGGTATGATTTTTTATTTTCACTTTTTTCATACATATAAATGGCGGTATATTCGCCAAGTTTTTTTTCTCTGGTTGTTTCGGGCCAGAGCTGAGTCAAGAAGACAAGAAGTCAAGGAGTCGTATTACACCTATAAGCAGTATTGGCGTAATATGTAGATGACAAATGAGCAACGAAGCCATTTGGTAACTAAATACGCCTATAAACATCCGCATAGAGTTACATGCCATTACTTCTTTCACCTTTCTCTACCTGTCGTTGGACGAAACGCACCAGGAAAGCTGTCGTAACTCTTATAAGAAGATATAAATATTTATACATACATACATACATACATACAAATAAATAAAATAAAACATACTATAAATTAAACCTAATAGGAACTATTATTGAAGTAGAAACTGCACTTGCATTTTCTTATTTTGGCCAATGGTGACCACTTACAAGCAGTTGAAACCCCGATCGTTTGTTACAAAAAAGAGAAGGTGCGAACCTATTCCACGTTCATTTGAATGCAAGGACCGGTCGGGGTTCGATTAAATAAAAAAAAAACAAAATAGGCAGTGATCAGAGTTGGCCGGTTTTTGCATCTGCCTATGTGGCTGTATGAGAATATTTCATTACCAATTTATCAGTTTAAAAACTTTGCAATATCAATTTGATCATATCATACGCCATTTAAAAAAAGAAACTTATTTTTTTAATTATACCAACGCACCGGCCAGTTCTTTATCTATCTGTAGATATATAGTATATTTTAGTCGGTCAATTCCAAATGTGAATATTAAGTGCAATATTTGACACATTATGATAAAGTGTGCTGTATCTAATAAATCATGTTGGTCGACAAAATTTTACATCACAAGTAGAAAAATATATTTTTAGACGTTGATAAAAATGCAAAAATCTTTAATTTACGTTGCGCTGGTCACACCTACGAAGCACTTTGCCGCGGGAAGTGATTACAAGAAAAAAAACCCTTTTAATCGCGAATCGACCGTGGCACACTTGCAGCTAGTGCTGTTCGACCCACGCTCTTGGCACTTCTGTGGAGCCCCTCTCTGAAAACTCTCGAATACTTGGCGCATACCTGAGTAATGGCATCGCGATACGTCCAAATTAATTTCTTTTTTCGTAGGTATTTTAAAACGCTGGCAGGTCGTGTGATTTTGTAAACAAAAAATATTTTAAATATCGAACGGCCCCGTTCCTATTTCGAATTAGATTTCGGAAAGAATGCACGATATTCAAATGAGTAGGGCGCGAATGCCATCCGCAGACAACGCACATAAATAAAGAACGTAGACCGTTTTGAAACACTTCTTTAAAATCGATCCTTCCAAATTTAAATTTCTGAAAAGAGTTAGATGTTCATAACGATAATCGGCTCGAACTCGAGCCTCGGAATGCCATAATATCTCATTAAAGACATCGACAGTTTTCCCAACTCGAATATCCCCACAATAATTCCACTTGACTTTGAGACTTAGACCAAACACTTAAGATTTACAGTGCCGTGTAGAAGACGTTCCATTTTTAACTTTGTAATATTCCAAATTTGGGTATTGGAAGAGTAACGACGGCACATCGCTTTCTCTGCGTTAAGTAAGCTTTGTTTAAGCCCGAGTATTCTGGGATTAGTTAGTAAAGTAAAAAGTTAACAATCTCATTAGTTTGTGTACAGCGCTGCACTCGAGCGCAGGCACAGAGCTAACAAGGAGCACGAAATAGAAACTATGTCAGGGACCTCTCGAGTCGCTACTTCTCCTTTACTTTGTATTTCTTTTTCGTCTTTTTTTTCCTTTAAAATGGTATTTATAACAAGTTCCTACGTTACATATTCCGTAAACAACAAATCAAGGTCATATTTTGCCATCGAATATGGGCCATTCAATAAAACGTTGTTCTTAAAACTCGCACGTCCTCAATCAACGGATTGACAGTTACATTTGACAGGCCGTGTTCAGATAGCGTTCACACCACAATAAACTCGCACCCATAAATATGGAATTCAATAGCCGGTTGTAAAGTTTAAGTTATGCTAAACAAAACACAATTCGGCGCGTGCGTCCATAGAGATTGCTTAATAAACAATAATAACAATTAAAATTCATATTTAGAAGCTAATAAATTATGAGTGGACAAATATTTTTGAATTACGAATTCCAATTTTGAAAATTAGGAAATGCGCATACCGTAGACTTAATTAGCTGTCAACATTGGATGGCGTCGTATCCGTTTCCGGCGCTTCGTTCTATTTTCAAATCCGCTAAGATGTTACGAGTGCCGTCTCAGTTTTAGCGCCTTCACCTGCTATTTATTTCTCGTCGCCGCGTAAACGGTATCAAAAATTTCGTTACCTTTTTTATGGCCTTATGTTAATTTCTTAGTTAATGAAGCCTATGAAAATTTATAAGGCCCCGTCGCACAAATTAATATGCCCGTTGGGGGTCAAATTTTATTGGTGGGTAAAAAAATATTTACCTTTGTAATAAGTTTTTGTTTTTATTGCTTGTTTTACAAGCGCGCGCAAACGCGACAGTTGGTTGGCTCCGAACGTATTCCTTTGTTTCTATTGTTTTTTTTTCGAAAGGTGGCGTAAGTCAAAGGTCACAGGTAATGTGCTGCCTGATGTTGTGAAACAAAAATAATCACATGACGAACCGTAGCCTACACGAGAGCTAAACTCCCTGTTGTTTCAACATGATAATATTTAGACTTAAGTGTATATTTTACATCCTGTGTATTCTTTAATTTTAGTTAGATTATCTGTAGATATGGTGTGCCATGGGAGAGACCTATGTTCAACAGTGGACTGCAATAGGCTGATGATGATGATGATCTGCTGATACCTAATGTCGCAGTATACTATGTATCTATCCAAGAATCGACATTTTTTTATCCCTAGGTTGCAAAAGGAAATAATAAAACAGCAAATATTTAAATTAAACAGGCCTTCAGCTGTATTTATCATGTGATTTTGATGACAAAATACAACTTTCAGTAAAAGCTGTAGGGACATCGGTGTTGTTCGTGGATTCTGGATGTAAATACTATTTGTCAACCTAGGATGAAGCTACGGTTTCTAGGATCGTCACACTGTAGGACCTCAGTGGTGAAGAGGAAGCGACCAATATGACGAGACTAACGGGAGCTTGTCTGCAGGTGCACGAGCTCTGTGACAACTTCTGCCACCGCTACATCAGCTGCCTGAAGGGCAAGATGCCCATCGACCTGGTGATCGACGAGCGAGAGTCGGCGCGGCCGCCCGACACCAACGGCGAGCCCCGCTCGGCGCCCGACAGCAGCCACGACGGCGCCTCCACGCCGGACGTCGTGAGTACCCCCTATAGCAAATCCCACCTGATTCAGAGGCGCGATCCCCAGCTAGCACCCAACTCGACCACGAGCTACCTCGTGCACCCCTGTTCTTAGTTTGGCCATTGCAAAAACGAAGTCTTTAAGGGGGTGCTCGCATTTTAGTTTCCATACCGCCTCCCTAGCTTGTACGCGCTCGGCCCTCCTCGCACCTCCGAGCGCTGGCTCCGAAGTGCGGGGAGACGCCGCTAGTTTAAGTCCTTTAGAACAAATCTTCGTTTTTGCAATTGGCCAACCTCTTAGCACTGTACCATTTGCCAGTTTTACTTTCTAAATTCAAATATTCACACACAGTGAAGGGGTGTTAAGGGTGCGATCGAGTCAACTCGATTCCTACCGATTATTCGCCGACTCGGACACGCGCGCCGATGTCTCGCATTTGTTTTGCGCCGAAATTTATGTATACGATTAAAATACGTATAACGTTGAATGTAATATGTGTATACTAATTATAAATTAATACTTTAGTGTGTAATTGATTAATCGCAGGCAGCGGCCACATCTAAAAGCTGATTCTGAGCTTAGATTAAACGTAATTAGGTTATGGAAAAAAAAAACTATTGGACGAACGAAGTATACGTAAAAAAACAACTTTAACTTGCCTAAGTGAGATGATAAGGTTACTTAAGAGTTTTAAATTATTGTCCTTGATTTGACGGTGGTAGATGCTAGGCGGTATCGTTTCGTTTAGTAAATGTACACGTAATAAATATTTGCTGTTGCGTTCACTAACACGAACGGGCGTTAGTTAGTTACAAGGAATATACGTATTCAGTATACGCTAGGTGTAATTATGATACATTTCGAGTCGCCCGCATTTTGCGCGTGCGTCTGTCGCTCGTCCGACTGATCTGTGCGCGCGCCGCTGCGTGTGCGTGAGCGTGAGTACGAGGCGCGCTAGTGTGACGCCGAGGCGTCCGCCATCTTTCTGTAACTTCTACCAACTTCACGCGCACACAGCACCGCGCGCACAAACGGGAACCGCCGTGGCCGGCGCGCAAAATATTGGCGATTCTTTTTAATCGGATAAATTATATGTATGTGCGTTATGAATAGAGATTTAGATGCTTCTACGAAATAAAAAAAAATAGTGACGTAAAATGTTGTTCTAAATAACTCTTTCCCTACTTCGATAAGAGAAAGTCTTTAATATTTAAGATTATTTGCTGTATTTTTGTACATTGCATGAACTCAGTTTTCGAAATTTAGCCTAACAAAATCATTGCTTAGAAAATATCATTCGCGGAATCATTAGGTGACAGTAAACCAATTCTGTGGCGAATAAGCAGCGGCCATTTTGAAAGCCATTTCGGCCGAAATTTTGTGAACCTGTCAATGTCAAATGGCGACGGTTACAGGATTGGTTTAATTATGTATGTTTGTTTGTTGAATAAGATATGTTTTTGGTGTTGAGACTGAATTGTTTTGTTTGTGTTATATATTATTTCTCAATGTTACTGGCCATCTCTAACCGACCGGCAAACTAATTCTGTGCCCAACTTTTGTCTGTATATGAGTTTTAGTTAAGTTAGATCGTTACACGCGTTGTTTTAAAAACATATTTTCGTAATCCTAACTCGTATATTATTGGTGTACGTCCATCTTGTATGTCAATGTGGTTTTTTTTATTTTCTGAGCGGATAAGATAATAAAATGTTCTGTTTGAAATAAAAATGAAGTTTATTTTATAATTTTAAGATCATCTTTCACCATCATATTGAACCACCGGAAACAGATGTGACAATGTTGTCAGCAGCGCCATGGTGTATGCTATCACGCTACAGTTACAACTCCACAAGAAACTCAAGATCAAAAAACTATGTTTCTTTAATTTCCATATAGTTACTGTTTGCCACAAATCTGTCAAGATCCTATAGACAAACATATTATTCTCATCAATAAAACTGTAATTGTATATTTCACCACAAATTAAAGTCAACAATCTGTTCAATCCTCTCGCCCGTCCCACATTTCTTTCGGGCGAATTTTAAGAATATTAAACGAAAAGTCCCCCTTAATATAAAAATAAACTTGTTAAACATTTCAAAGGTGTAAAGGGAGCTTAAACGGGAGATGGCAATGTTTTAAAGTGGAATATCGTATTTTTATCATGTCGCAGGATTCCATAAAGCCCGGGCTCCCCCGGCGCGCGGGAAAGCCGGAAAATTGTTTCTTTACTGCACCCCGCGCGCTAATCTTTGTGGTTTTCTTCTATCTGATCCCCCGACGCACTACTGGTTTAACATTTTATTGTTATGTTGGCTAAACTGCCGGGTGGGTAGTAAGGCGCCATTTTGAAATTTTGCCCAACGTTGACTAAATGTTCTGATAAAGTCTTTAATAATTAATAAATTATAAAATGAATTGCTATATTATCTTCAACGTATACTTATATCGATTTGAAATTCAAATCGCGCCAATCATTTTCATAAACAAGATTTATCATCTTCATCAATGGCGATACTAAAATATGAGTAACGTAAGCATTCACTCGCTATAAAATATATTAATGATCTCATCTACATATTAATATACAGATTAAAAACATAAAACTGACAGTTCCGCGCTTATGGACACCTATACCAGATAATGATTTCCAAAAATGAGTGAAACATCACGTCGTCGGGTGAACTGGCCTACGGGAGCAGATAGCATGGACAACTGTCTGTAAATACTCTTTTATGTTTGTTTACCTTTAAAAGTAAATAGAGATTTTTTTGAATAAGGAACATTTGGGGAATAAACTCTTTTTCCGAAGCTGTTTCAGTACGATAATCTACTTCGCCTCAACCTGCTCCAGTAGATACTATACCTACTATAATATCTATATAGGTAGTATATCTTAGAAGAAAATATTTTACTTATTACAATCATTTCAACAATGTTGATCCGTTGAGAATTTTTCGTCTCAGGTCTAAGAGATTTATAGATGATAAATATAATATCAGACTTATATAATTAGAACATGCAGCGCATATTTTTAATGAAATTTAATGTGCAATAGTAGGGAAAGCTTTATCGAGTCTGTTGATAAGCAAGAAGGAAAACTGGAGTACAGACGAAAGTGCTTTCCTGACCAATATTCATAAACTCAAATTTTTGCTGACGGAAAGTTGCAAATGCAGTAAAAACTAGTTGTGGATAAACCCCGTCGCGATACCGCAGTGCGAATACGCGCCGTCTCCTAAAACATGGCGGAATCTTTTCACTTCCACGCGACAATCTGATATTTTATTTATTTTTTATAGTCTGCCATTGACGTTTGATGGATACCAATTGGAGTCCGCGGGCGTCGGCCGAAGGGGGCGGGGGTCCGGGGTGGTAATTGGAACCGTAATAGCCTTGATGTAGACGCTCTGTGGGTCGAGTTAATGGAGTTAGGACCTGAAAAGAAATCTCATGCAAATGCTATTGGTTTAAGGGTATCCGGACAGATATTTAATGTAATGATTAAGCTATTAGCAGATTAGACTTTGCCTTACATGAAAGGAGTTACTGAAGACCTTAGCCGTGTATTATTATGCTTATGGTCTCCAAATAAGTGGACCGCAAGTGCTGATAAACTACTACTGATCAATTTTTAATTGACGGTGACATTCATAAAATATACCTAATTTTAAATCAGCAGTCGGTTCAAATTCGAGTTACTCATATAATAATCAGCTTAAAGACGCCTTCAGCAGTGAAAAAAATTTAGATTTAAAGATAGGTGATTAAAGTGATAATTCAAAACATCAACAATATCTATATGAATATTTAGAATTTTTAGAAGAAGAAGAATTTATTTCGATATAAATGTAGCCAAAATACAAACATAAAAGTTATAGCTAAATTCAAATAATACTTACAACAAAAGCTTAGCATCTAGTACAAAAAGCATGTTAACATAATACCTACTACTAAAAGATAAATTCTACTTATCGGCAACTTACAACAATATAATCATTTTTGAAAGCGTTTTAGTTATATTAAAAAGTTAAAGTTGAAGAGTTTGTTTGGTTAACGCGTTGTCTCTCAGGTAGGTACTACTGTTCCGATTAAAAAAATATTTCAGTGTTCTCTCATATCGATGAAGCTGCCCTAGGCATTTTGCCTGCTTTAGCGTAGAATCTATCTAAAAAAAAAAAAATTTCAGTGTTAGGTCATCACGATATGTAAAACCGCAGGGTGCAACTAGTAGTCTACATAGAAACAACGTAACTTCGCAATAGGGAATATGCGTATGATTCAAATAATGATAATTTTTTTTATATGTTTTTGTATAATTTTGTTTTCAATCAGAAAATAATTATTGAAAAGTGCAAAAATTGTGCGGGAAGATTGAATTAGGTGAAACGCACGCCATTGGTCGGCATACATTGTGACGTCAAATATCATAATAATGTGATTGTCAAAGAGCATTGGAGCATTGCCAATGGTGGCTGTTATGATGCGTGACGTCATGTCAGCGCGGCAAAATGGCGATCGTTTAAAAAGCTGTTATCGGCCTACTAATTTGAAACATTTTTTTGAACTTAATATTGTTTGTTCAGCGCTGGTATTTTTTTTACATTAATGTAATTATGTAAATTATCATTTAAAAATATAAAAAAAAATACATGCATATTCCTTATTAAATGTGCTAATCAAAGCGAGTAACGTCAAAGGACACGCCTAGTCCTATCGCAATATCGATAATCATTACTATAACAATCCGAAGATACTAACAAGTCGTACATCTGCAGCGTCAATAAATCATAAGATATATTTTATGAGCAAATGAATAATGTAACAGCAACGCTGGTGAGGAAATAATAAAATAAAGGGGACAGCGATTCGTCCCGGCGCGTGTGACGCTGACGGCACTGGATTACCAGCAGGGGGCTGACCCTCATCAATACGTGATCACACTTCGGATGGGAATGGAGATGGCATTAGAGTGGAGGAACATGGCGGGCGTCAGAGTACAGCCATCTGAATCGGCCCGGAGAGCGACAGATCAGCAACCAAGTGAAGTCAAAAATGACTACCTATTGTGATTTACAAGAGTTGTCGACTCAGGTGGAAATTTCAGTGTTGTAGTAGGTAAAACTCCAACAAGTGGAGATTTCAGTGTTGTAGTAGGTAAAACTCCAACAAGTGGAGATTTCAGTGTTGTAGTAGGTAAAACTCCAACAAGTGGAGATTTCAGTGTTGGAGTAGGTAAAACTCCAACAAGTGGAGATTTCAGTGTTGGAGTACGTAAAACTCCAACAAGTGGAGATTTCAGTATTGGAGTAGGTAAAACTCAAAAATGTGGAGGTTTCAGTGTTGGAGTAGGTACTACTACAATCTACATCAACAAATACACAATACACAAACAAATATGAAGTAGAAAATGTATGTAGGAGCAAAATTCTAATAGCCATATATGTGTTAGTATTGCCTAACACTTTTTTAAATAGTGTTCTAAATCTACCTTTAAAGAGGCCTGTGTCCAATTTTTTTATATTAGGGGCAAAAGAGCAGGTGCTTAGCGACTACCGGCGCCCATAGACATCCGCAAAACTAGGTGTCTTGCAGACGCGTTGCCGGCCTTTAAGAAAGAGGAATGCTCTTTTCTTTATACTTTACTGAATCTCACCGATTTTATGACACGTTTCGGTTATTTATTATTTAGATACTAGCGCAATTTAGATTAGACTGAAAAGCCTCGACACAGGTCGAATAATATAATACTCAGAGTTACTATTGTACACTTAAATTTTAAAGTGTAATCAAGTGTGATACACATTTATCACAATGGTTTTTTTTGGACATTTATGGGAAGAATTTATATGTACCTATTGTTTATACGCATAGGTAATTACTTTTAAACTCATGATCTGGCCCAAAGCTGACCAAACCTGACACAAAATTGCATAGGCATTTTTTTTAGCATTTTTAGAACTTGTCACTTAACGTTAGCGACATTTCATGCTAATTGATATGTCAAGCTGCAAATAAACATGCTCGCGCCGTCCGTCCGTCTGTCCGTCCGTCCGTGCCCCCAGTTTACGGCTCCGTATATTGTCCCTCGCAGGTTTACGAGCAGTCTGTTGCACAAATTGCTGCCAGCTAATTAGTATTTTGCTGATGTTTACCACTCGCAGTGAGGCTTTATAATGTGTCGTATAATCATTATCAGCCTTCAGCCGTCCACGGGTCAATACTAAATCTCACAACGTAGTTTGCAAGGCATCTGGTTTTGTATACCATAAGGGGAAACACCCACATAACTAAATATCATGATGTCAATGGAAGAGTTACTTATACTAATATTATTACATGCGAAAGTTATGAAGTTTGTATGGATGAATGTTTGTTACTGTCGTGTAGGTATTCGTGGAACTCTGCAATGTTGCCCATGTATCAGATAGCTTAAGGTATAGAAATACTAACTTTGGGACGTGGTTTTGTCTGCGTCGTGAAGCTAGGTGCAGCTAATAGGACATAAATATGGAGTAGGCTTTTGGATTTTTTTATATTTAACATGGAACATACTTTACTACGAATGTAGTTTAAATAATTACAACATAGAAGTATCAGCCAACGTTTGGTAACTAATAAATCACACACCGTCGTC